>NW_004624740.1:1874861-1946685 GCF_000247695.1 Heterocephalus glaber | reverse complement strand
CCATCTCATTTCCCTTTGGGGTTGCTGTAGGTGATCTGGAAGTCTGGTTTTGAGACTTATTTACATGTTTTCTCATTTCGACTGGCTGGGGGACTGTTGGCGCCTTCACACATTACCTCCTCTGAGCTGGGTGAGGTGGGACAGGGGCCAGGAGCAGTGATACGGATGGTGGCCCAAAAGCCCTTTCCTCTGGGCTGAGAGCAGCAGGAGGGATGGTGGCTGGGAAGCCCCTTCCTCTGGACCAGGAGCAGTGGGCTGGCAGCTCAGAAGCCCCTACCTCTGGGCAGGGAGCTGCGGGAGGGATGGTGACCTAGAAGCCCCTTCCTCTGGGCCAGGAGCCGCAGGACAGAACGTGGCCCAAAAGCCCTTTCCTCTGTGCTGGGAGCAGCAGGAAGGATGGTGGCTTGGAAGCCCCTTCCTCTGGGCCGGGAGCGGCCAGACTCAGTACCTTGGTCTGGTGGTCCAGTGTCCTCTGCATCTTTGTAGTGTGGAACCAGGTGGCTGCTTGTCTGTAGCAGGCTGATTCAGCGTGTTCCACCCGACTCGGGACCTCGGTAGGGTGTGTGCAGACCTGCCTGTGTGCAGCGGGCTGATTTGGTGTGTTTCCGCATGACTCGCAACCTCAGTAGGGCATGTGCAGACCTGTCTGTCTGCAGCGGACTCTGCAGGATTTTAGTAAAGGCATAATTTTAGAAATATAGTAAACATCAAAATACTATGGTGCATCACATTATATGATCACTTCCTTTTCATTTACAAAACTCTGGACTATTTTATTACTGCAAATCTAATTACAGTGAAGTTAGTTTTTACTGACTAATTTACATTTGTTTAGTTCTGGAGAGCTATTGTTGAGGATCACAAATATATAAAGAAAAACAGGGTTGTGTGTTAGATGAACACCCGTAATGATGTTAACTCCCTTATGTAGGAAAATTTTCTCCTTTGCAATTTGTATGAATAATTGAAAGCAAGTAGTGAAGCTCTAGAAATTATTCTTATAATTTTATGATATTTCACGATTCTATTATTTTAAGTAGTAGTAGCTGTAAAATGTTACAAATATAAAGTAGCTCTTTGCTGTGCTAATTTTTTCTAAGGTACATATTTAATCAGCATTACAATAAACAGTCAGGTCTTTTTTATTTCCATGAAGCCAAATTTTGATCCCAGTGACACTATTGGTTTGCTTTGATGCTATTACCTCTGCAGTTTTTCCTCTTTCTGCCTCATCACTTTCTACCCTGATCATTATTATTCCTATTTTGTGATTGCTTTGCTTTCTCAAGGTCTCCAAGCAGTAGATCAGCTTATTCTTTGGCTTTGTTTCTTGTTTCTCAAAGGCATTTGAACATCTAAGCTCCTGTTGTGTAAATAAGCGTAAGTCTGGACTGGTCCAAATCTATTGCACTCGGGGTGACAAATGTGGGACTTTCCAAGTGATAGATAAGTCTCAGCCTTTTAGGAAGCCCGGGTTGCACCTGCAGGGATGCCACTGTCTGGAAGAGATCAAAGATGGTGGTCAGTGAGGACAGATGTTTGGTGCAGGGACCAAGGGTGAGGGCTTTGAGCTGTGTGACCTCCAAGCTCCATGGGAAGAAAGGAGCTGAGTATGCAGCTGAGTTATGAGGGACAATTGACTCAACTTGAGGCTGTTTTTAAATCTCCATAGCAATGCTGGACAGTCACACTTAGTGGAGCTTCCTCCCTAAAGAGCACATTGAGATGCTGGTGGGAGCCAGCCTGAGCCCGGGGGAGAGGCAGGCCTCTGGCATACTGAGCTCCTCTCTCCATCTCTCTCTGTCTCTGTCTGTCCTCTCTTTTGACCTGTCTTTCTTCCACTGGCTCTTTCTCAGTTGCATCCTTATAGTAAAACTAGACCAGTAAGAGCAGTGCTTCCTGCCCAGTTACTCACTTAACAGAATAGAAAGGAGTAAGTTTAGGAAGTAAACTTGTCTATCATCTTCAAACTAGCCAAGAATGAGACACAGTTGGCAAAACCTAAGACAGCAGAGAGGTTTTTCATATGAAAAATATTAAAATCAACAGAGGTATATGCCCTGTAAATTTCGATTGTGGTTAAGTTTAAAGTTGAAAAAATTTTAAATCCAAAATAAACTTTAAAGAGGGTGAGGAATTGTCCAAAATATCATAGGGGAGGCGACAGGAGAAACAAGGATGAAATACGACTCATATCAGAGCTACTTCGATGCTTAGCAGCAATGCCAGCTCCTGGGATAAGATTTACTGGGATAATAAATTTTGAGGACAGGAGCTGGAAATCAGCATTTTCACACAATCTCTGAGTTCTCTATGCTTTTGTACACTAAAATTTATGAACCATCATCCACATCTAGGACATGACCAGGTAACTTGAAGAACCTATGTGACAAAAATCAATGTAATTGCTGGAATTCAGAAATGAAAATCCATTTGCTCTTGTTTAATTGAAGAGCACATTGATAGGCGGTTGGGGGACTACGGTCTGAGAGATGCAGAAGGAAGTGTCATTCTCCATGACTTAAATCCACCCTTACATAAACAAAGAAACCCATGTTTGCTTATTACCTTCCTAAAATAGCGGTTGCTCTTAAAGATCCATATTATGCCACTGAAAGTTAATTTATCATGAATTATCGTACAATATTTAAGTGTATGTGCCTTTCACAATCTGGCTTAATCCAGATAAAATACTGGAAACAAAAATAAAACATATCAACCTGAGAGAAGCTCCAGGAGTATTTTCCATAAGAAAACACTTGGTATTTATTACAGTTCTTACAGACTGAAATCAGATCTGCATTTTCTGGAAGTCATTCAAAGAAAGAAGGATTCATTCACATGTGGGAGATAAAGAGCAGAAGCCTTGGTCCTTTGATCTGACCTAACAGTGACCATACAGTGGGGTGACAAACCACAGGCACCTGAGCCTCACACCCAAGCCTGCAAGGCCCAAGTCCACAGGGCCTGTAGCTCCACCCTCTCCTGAGGCTCTTTAGCTGCGCTGTCCCGGCTGCCTCTGTGTCCCCAATCAGTTCAAAGTGTTTCCCTTTTGTGCTCATTTTGACTTTAAGACCCAGAATCCAAACAGGGCCAGACCTAGTGAATAAGGTGAATGAGGACACACTGACCTGTTTATTTTCTCATTAATTTTATTGGTACATTTATGGTGTACACTATAGTTAAGTGCATCACTGGGAATTTGTACCTTTACATGCTACATTTGGTTTTTATTTTCTTTCTTTCATTAAGTTTATTGGTACATTTTTGGTATAAAATACAGTTACATTCATCATTGGGATCTTGTACCTTCACATGATGTATCTTGGTTTTTATTTTTTCTCCATTTCCCTGCCCTTCCTTCACCCCCTCTACCCTTCCCTATTTACAAAGACTTTGTTTCCATTTATATTAATTCCATTCTCTTCTTTCCTTTCCCCTACCCCTCCCACTTCCTCTTCCCCTTTGCCCCTTTTCTTCCTATTTCACATTAACTATTATACCTTTTAATCCTTATTTACACGTTCAGTTTCTCACACCAGAGAAACTATTTGGTATTTATACATGTGTGTCCTATTTATTTCATTTAAGAGTATCGCCTCAATAGCCATCCATTTAGCTACAAATGTCTCTAGTTTCTCATTCGTTATGGCTGAGTAGTACTCCATTTTATTAAAAAAACCACATTTTCTTTATCTAGTCTCCAGGTGAAGGACAATTGGGCTGTTTCCAAGCTTTAGGTATTACACACTATGCCGTTATGAACATGGGTTGTGTTTGTAGGAGCCTGTCTTCCGCTGGATGACACTCAGCAGCAGCATACATCAGTTTGTTTACATCTCTGAAAGACACTTATGAAAGAGCACTTCCAGAACTGCTTCAGAGTGGCAAGAATGATTGGATGAGTTTCGAAGCCAGGGGGAGGTTTTTGTGATGGGTTCACGGCAAGTGTCCTTTCGTGAATTTTTTTTTTTTTTTTTTTTTTGCTTTTGAGGGTTCACAGTATATTTTGATCACATTTCATACATTGTGGAGTGATTTGGGGATAACACATGAAATGTATGTATTTCTCAATAATTTTGCACAAAAATTATTTTTGGATGCTATCTAATACTTGACCAAAAAAGAGAGCAATCAAGAATTCCAAATTCTGACCAAAAGATATATTACATGTGGGCATTTTAAGTTATCAAGGGACTGTAGTTGCTAGATATGAAATCAGTGGTCATTATGAATCTCTTCATTTTTACTCAATTTTAATAAAATCTTTTCAGAGAGAAAACTCTCATGAAAGTACAAAGATCAATGAATGTTTTATTTTACTTTGGCCTCATTGCTTGGAAAAAGGACAATTTTAAGATACTTATAAAAGGTATGTAAAAGTATGTACCAAAGGATTAACGCTAAATTACTAAAATTTTGATTTTTAAAATTTTTTCTTTAGTTAGTACGTTCAATAAATTGCTATTATTTTGAATCTTCAAAAATATTTATTGAGTTTTTTGTTTTGAAGGTGTTTATTACTAATGTCTTTCCTTTTATTAACGAGAATACTCTTTAAGAAAAAAAGATAATGTATCCACTGTACATTTTAAGATAATATGCTTCAAATTTTTTTCATTAAGTTTATTCATAAATTTTAGGTATATAATAGTTACATTTATCATTGAGTGCTTGTACCTGTACATCACAAATCTTGGTTCTTATTTTTTCCCCATTCCCCTGCCCTCCATTCACCTCCTCCACCTTTCCCTATCTACAAAGACTTTGTTTTCATTTTTTCCTTTTCTCATATTTTTTCTTTTCCCTTCTTTCCTTTGCCCTATCCCTCCCACTTCCCCTACCCCTTTACACCTTTTTCATTATCAATTATACATTTTGATCCTTGCTTACACTTTCAATTTCTCACACCAGAGAAACTATTCGGTATTTATACATGTGTGTCCTATTTATTTCACTTAAGAGTATTACCTCAATGTGCATCCATTTAGGTATAAATGCCTCTAGTTTCTCATTCTTTATGGTTGAGTAGTACTCCATTTTATTTAAAAAATGACATTTTCTTTATCCAGTTCCCAGTTGATGGGCACTTGGGCTGTTTCCAAGCTTTAGCGATTACAAACTGTGCCGCTATGAACATGGGTGCTCATATATCACTGTGGTGTGATTCTTTTAATTCTTTTGGGAAGATACACAGCAGGGGAATAGCTGGGTCAAATGGGACCTCTAGCCCTAGTTCTATGAGGAATCTCCATACTGATTTCCACAGTGGTTGCACCAGCAATGGAGATGGGTTCCTTTCTCCCCACACCCCTGCCAGCATTTGTTATTTGTTGATTTCTTGATAGCAGCCATTCTTTCTGGGGTGAGATGGAATCTCAGTGTTGTTTTCATCTGCATCTCTCGAGTGACCAGTGATGTTGAACACTTTTTCATATGTTTATTTGTTATTTCTATTTCTTTGTCTGAGAAATGACTGTTCATTTCAGACGCCCATTTTTGGATTGGGTCTTTGAATTTGGGGGATCTGATTTTTTTCAGTTCTTTATATATTCTAGGTAGTAGTCCTTTGTCTGAGGTACAGCTGCTAAATTTTTTTCCCCACATTGTGGGTTGTCTCTTCACAGTATTGTTGGTTTCTCTTGCTGTGCAGAAGCTTTTTAATATGAAGAGATCCCACTTGTTGATTCTTTGTCTTAGTTCTCATGTGATTGAGGTTTTGGTCATAAAATCTTTTCCTACACCATTGTCTTTGAGAGCTCTACCTAATTTATCTAACAACAAGTTTAGTATTTCTGTTTTAATATTTAGATTTTTAATCCACTTCGATTTTAGTTTAATGATATGCTTCAAATTTTAAAAATCATGGCAATGGTAGATGTTTCCCTCAAAAAAAACTTTAAACAAAAATGATCACAGTAAATATTCTTTACTCATATTATTCATTATGGTTTTCTGGTCCCTGTTATTGAAAATGAAATCATCAGTGTTTTTGAAAAGTCAGTTATTTGTGAAAATATATTCATATGCTGACTTGAATTTTCTGAACTAATTAATGTGCATGTTTATAAATCATTCAAAAATCATGACCTTAATATTAAATGAATGCTACTTGGGTAGCTACTTCTTAGAGGAGCTGTACTAAATCTCTCCCTTTCCCATGGGTGCCCACTCAGCACTTCAGGATCAAGACTTCCGATGAGGTAACAGGAGAGAACTCCAAACTCAAAGCCTTTGTCTTCTGAACAGATAATCTTTCAAAAGTCATTCTGCTTCTAAATGGAACCTTTGCAGATTTCTTTCCCATTGACTTTTAAGTGATGCTTTTTAAGTGAATACTACAAGACACAGAACAACCAACAAAAATGAATATGAAAAATAAATAAGCTTTGCTTTAGGTCTTATTGAGTAATTTATTTCCCCTATTATTTTATTTTTTGTTTTAATTTTTACTGTAAATTGATAATTTATGGTTGTTTAAATTTATGGGCAATAAAGGTTTTGATTCATTAATACAATGTGGAATAATTACATCAAGCTAATTAATATACCACAAATAATTAATTAATATACTAATTAATATACCGCAAATACTTATCATCCTTGTGGTGGGAATATTTGAAGCATACTGTTAGAGATTTTGAAATGTATAATGCTACTACTTACTATAATGCTGCACAATACATCAAAAGGAAAGAGTTTGTTCCTTCTGTACCACTGACCACGCAGCTCTGACTTCCTAACTGGGGGAAGCTCTCACTACAGTAGGGGATGGAGCACATGTAACACTCGGGAAGTTGGGTTACAGGAAGCTTGAATGAGACAAACTCACCATAAAGGACAGGGTGCGCTGTAGCCAAACATCCAGCTCCATAAACTCGCTGGAGGACCCAGTGTGGCTGAAACTCATAGCTGTGTAGGAGGTCATTTCCTTTCTGCTACTAAGCTGGTCTCGAGAACCTGTGTTGTCTGAGCCCTGCTACTACTCTATGTCAGGTTTGACTCCTTCACTGGGGATTTGCACAGGAAATGGAGACAGTGGACTGGATGGTGGAGAATCTACCTCTTCTGATTTGTTTGCCTGTCCAGATGATTTGTTAGAACAGCAGGTTCATTTTCTGTCCTATTTGAATTCTCATCAGGTTTTAATACTCCCACAAATAAGTAGCTCTTACAATTAATTAACATGTGGATTACCATTTTATTATATGTTGAAATAAACCCTAAAAGATATAAACTGACAAATAAGCTTTTTAGACAAAGATTCTACTCTATTATTTTTGTTTCTGCATATATCCATTGAAGCAAATTTTGAAGACAGAACTATTTTGATAAAATATTAGAGGAATTTTAATAAAATCACTAGGTCAGCTGAAGTTGAGAAACCAATTGCCATTTAAGAGTTAGGCTTTAACATAAATTCTGCAGGTGCTTCTGGTATTAATACACTGATTAATATGGGTTGAGTATCTCTTATTCAAAACCCTTGAGATCAGAAGTGTTTTGGATCTCAGATTTATTTTTAAGATATTTGCATATACATAATAAGATATCTTGGGAATGAGACTCAAGACTAAACACTAAATAGATTTGTGTTTTATATGCACCATTTAAATCTAGCCTAAAGTTATTTTTACACAATATTTTTAATGCACCCATGTTCTGACTATGAGCTATTGTTATGAGGTTAGGTATCAAATGCTGCACTTGTTAACATCATCCTGATGCTCAAAAAGTTTCAAGATTTGGAGGATTTCAGACTTTGATCTTTTAATTATGAACACTCAACCTGAGCTGCATAGTTTATCTAAAATATTTATTGAACCTTTACTCGGTCTACCAGCCATCAAATACCCAGTGGTTCTTCCACTGTGTGGCAAGAAAATCACTTGATGTGAGGCTGTAACCATGACTGAGACATCAGCAAGAACCTTCAGGAACTCCAGGGTAGTCACAGTGAGAAGTGCACAAGAAATCACAGTGCAGGGTGGTGTAGAGATGAGGGAAGCCCGCAGAAGGAGCCCTGAACATCTGCTCTGAGTCAAATAAACTTCTCCATTCTAAGCTGAGGTCTGGTGGGAAGCTGAGATGGCATGTTGGTGGTGGGCTGCAGGGCTGTGTGGAAGGCTCCACACAGAGCTGACTTTCAGGTTGGAGAAATCCTTGCAGTAGATTAAGCCTGCTGGGCTCCATCCTGTAGAAGAACTGAAGCTACAGTAGCGATACTGAATGCATTGTTTCAGAAGTTTCCTTACTTTCAATTTTGTTCTGTTTGTATGGCAAGGTTGAGGTTCAAATGTTCAAGTGCCTTCTGGCGTCTTGGTTGAGAGGAGGCCTTAGGTGTGAGTGATGGCACTTCTCCTCAGTGGCCACTTGAGGAGCATGGAGACTGGAGTGTGCATCCCACGACCACATGAACATCTTGTCCCAAGTCCCCAGGTGCCCAATTCTATCACTGCTGAAGTCCTGTCCCCAGACACCAATCTTAAGATTCAAACCTAGGGCTTATGTTTTCCTTCTGAGAATCTGTTTCTGATGTTTCCAACCTGTGTTTGTCCCTCTGAGGCCAAAGCTGCCGCTTAAGTACCTTAATGAGGTAGAGGGCTCCTTGATGCACGGACCACACATTCATAAGGCCCATCGGTGTTTCTGTGAGGAACTGCAGTGGTCATTAGAAATGCTACATGCTGAGACATCTCCTCAGCAAGCCCTGAGCCATCTGGGAGTGCTGAAATTAATTAGAGGGTCCTAATCAGCCAGATGGAAATCAGAACGCATGGAAGATGGGGCTGCATGCTCCTCAGAGCCCATTAGTCCAGACAGACATGTGCCCAGCGACTGGGACACCCAGAGCTGCCACGGTGCAACCTCCTGGAAGATGCTTGTCGTGAACCTGCTGCTCTCTGCCTCCCTGAGATCTGGAAGCTTCACAGCTGAAGAGGCTTAACAAAGGTACCAACTCCTCCAGCTTAGACTGAGAATCGCTTCCTCGTACCCACACTAAGCCTACTTCTTGTCACATGCCACCTCCTCCTAAACGCACTTACACATAGAGAAGAGGACATCATAGCTGCAAAAAGTACTGCACTAGGGCATTTGTTAGACTGTTTCAAATCCTAGGCATATTTAGAACAGGAGATTTTTTATGTTATTATTATTATTTCTAACTGATAGAACTAAAATATACATGAAAAGTGATATTAAAATGTAAAAATTAATCTGCAGCATAGAAGGCCAGTGAACCAAGAGAACCAGGTTTTTACAGTCCATACTCCCCAGTCCTCCGGTCCAGCTCGAGGTCTGCCTCACACATTTCTGGAGCCCACACTGCCCCTGGTGCATACCACGCAGACAGCTGCCCACCCCATGGAGAGGCGGGTGGCCCACTGGGTTCACAGAAGCATGCAGTTCAGCCCGTGGCCCAGGAATCCTGTAATCACGGCTTTCCAGAGTCATGCCTCCGCCAGAGAGTACACTCACCACATATCTCAAAATTACTTGTAATTTCTGAAGTTCAGAAGATGTGTCTTCTTAACATTTTTTAAACAATTAAGTACACAATGTCCATAGCTCAGCAATATACTAAGTCTAAAAGTTATTTGGGTAACACAGTCTGATTTAACAGCAGTCCTTCAGAAAAATGAGACTGAAAAGTGAGGATTGTAGTTTTGGGTGGAACTGTGACAGAATATGGAAGTATGAACTCTCACACTTTACCACACAGGAGCTTGCAATTAATGTTAGGTTCAAAAAGATTTCATGGAGAAAAGCAGTGAGTGAGCAGAGAGTCAGGACCCACATGAAGCAGAACCGAGGCAGCTGTGCAGATGCCTGGCAGTGACGAGGCCAGGACTGGGGCATCTCCAGCAGCACACACCAGGACCTCCCCTTGCCAACCCCAGGTGGACACAGAGCCTCTGTGAGGCCTTGAGTGGACGGGATGCAGCCTGGGTCGAGAGCCAAATCCTCACCATCCGATGCCCGATTCCTTCTCTAGGGCTGAGTCCAATGGACAGGTGATTGGAGTCATCATTTCCTGTGTAGTTTCCAGATGTGCCTTAGTTTATTATCCCTCACTTCTGGTTTATTAGCCCTCACTTCGGGTTTACTGCTCCCTGAGACTGGACAGTCATGAGCACTGGGGGCAGGAGGGCAATGGTGTCTCACATCAGGAAGCCGCTCTGCATGGACATTTTCAAACAGCGCAGGGCCCTCAGCTCCTTCTCACTGGCTCATGTGCACGTTTCCCCAGTGCTGTCAGAGTCCTGTGGCTCATCGACTGGGGGAGTTCACCTATGCTCTCTCCCCAAGCCACACTTCTGCTTGTCGCTGTGCTTGGGCAGGGATGACTGGGGACACTGTCCATGCCCTTTGAACTCAAGATGCCTGAAAGCCAAAATCCAACAGCAGACAGACACTCAGACCTGGAGAAAAACCAGAGAAACGGGAAAAAATGGTTATGAACATCAAAGCGCTAGCATCATCGCTCGGCAGCCTTTGGAGCCTCAAGCAAGCAGAGTACACAAGTAGTGAACTTTGAGCTGTGGGTCTGAGGCTTTAGATTCCACATGAGCAGGGCCAGGGCATGGGGACAGCAGGGCCTGCTGCAGATTTGAGGTAGCAGGGCAGTGGCATTTCGACAAGCATCACAGTGTGACAACAATGCAGGGATGGAAGATTAAACCTAGCGGTGATCAAAGAGGCCTCTGCCTACACTGATGGCACCTCTCTTACTTCATTCCACAAGTGCATATGTCCACTGATCAGTGACCCTCTGTATGCACACCAAGGATGCCCCTGGAGCAGAGCGTGCGAGGCCAGGCCCACGTATGCACACCCTGCACAAGCCCCTGTACCCTGGTCTACCCTCAGGGGTGCGGGGAGCAGTGACAGGTGCAGCCCGTCTGCCTGAGCTTTCTGTCCTCCTCACTTTGCCAGCTCGGGTCCTTCGGTCCTCGGCAGTGCAGAACACTGCTGGGGCCGAGCAGGTTGGGACTCTGCACGTTCCCTGAGCTTGGCCTCTGACCCACACTGACCTTACAGCTCTCCTAATGGAGACTCACCCTTGCCGCCTTCATAATCATTCATCAGATATTCTACAACTTGATTTGATTTTCTCTTCAAAGCAAACAAAAAAAAAATTGAAATGACCATCACTTGTCAAGCACTTCAATTTTTAGCTTCTATTTTTATTTTTTTAAATTACACTCTTATAAATTAAATGTCATTTTGCATCAAACTTTATGAAATGAATTGAGATTCTCTTGGTGATCTAATATACCCGGCAAAGTAAACTGATGTACATGCTCCTGATATCTGCCAAAAGTTTTCACATTTAGTTGGCAGATACACACCAGAGGCCCAGCTAGCCCATGGCTTCTCACCACAGTGCTTGCTTCTTAGAACAGCCATGACAGAGCTTTGAAGATCTCAATCTGTGTTTCAAGGTTAACGTACAATTTTCAAAGCATTTTATATTTTAAAATAAGCATGAATCATTGCAAAAGAATGAAGGTAGACTCTTACTGGATACATGAAATCACACAAGACAGACCGAAGGCCTAAATATGGGAGCAAAAATGATAAAACTTGGAAAAGAAACTTCTGAATTGGCAATGTTTTCTTTCTTATGACAAACACACACACAGAGGATAAAAATTAAGGAAAAAATAGAATGATTGAGCTTCATCAGAGTTAAAATTTAAAGAAAAAACTTCTTTGCATCCAAAGACCCATAAAGAAAGTAAAAAGACATCCCACAAAGGGAAGAAAATATGCTAATCATATATGTGATATGAAATTTCCAGAATGTATAAAGAACTTCTACAATTCAAGAAGATAAAGAACAGCAATAAACAAACAACAACACACTTTAAAGGTGGGAAAACGAGGGAATAGATACTTCTCCAGAGGAGAGAACAAATGTCCAACAAGCACCCAAAGATGACTCACATCTCTGGTCACCAGGGAAATCAGGCCAAATGCAAAATGAAATAGTACCGCATAGCTGGCATTATAGATAACATTATCTGTACTTAGTGCACATATATGCTTCATATCTATTAGAATAATTAACATATGCTACTAATATGCATGTTTGCATGCTTTGTAGAATTACATGATATTGCAGATATCAGAAATAATGGGTGCTGATGAGGCTGTGGAGAAGGTGCCTGCTTCATTGCTGGCTGGAGTGTGAAACTACAGGGCTACTGCCATTGGTGGTTTCCCGGAAAGGTCTGCAGAGTCCCCAGGCCTCGCCATCTGGAGTGTCTCCAGACACGAGGGCCACAGGCCTGAAGCAGGGTGGCCCATCCGGTCCACGGAAGCTGGCTTGCAGGAGCTGAAGGCAGAGGCAGGTAGCTGGCTGCTAATCTGCCTGCCTGGACGAGTAGACACCGAGCACCTGAGTGAAACAGCAGCTGTGTGTGGGTGGGTGTTGCAGAGTTAACGACACGTAGGCCAGCGAGCTGGCCACTGGCAGGGGTGGGACCCACACTAACTGGCTGGCTTTGAAAATCCCCATCCTGCTTGAGCTGTGCGCTTTTCGCGGCTGCGCCCCTGTGGACATCAGACTCCAGCTCCTGCTGCAGGGTCACCAATCATTTGATTCTGTTGTCTTTTCCTGCTTTTTTATCATTTTACTTTTAATTGTACTCCTCTGTTTTTATGGGTTTTTTCTCTGCATATACTTCAGTTCGTAGGTAACTATGGTATAATCTCTTATATCTTCAGGAATCAGAAAAATGGGATTATGCCTAATTATTTGACAATTGATAACATTACGAGAGATATTCACAAATTGAAGATAATTTCATCATATTGGATAAACCACATTTATCTTTAGTTTATGTGTTAGTGATTATTCAACTTCATATTTTAATTTCTCTGTTTTAGTCACACATTTGTGTCTATTTGTTGGATTTTCTCACACATGTCCTTATCATATAGTCATTGTTCATTGGTCACAGATTCATTAAAGTTTCATACAACATTTTATCTATTACAACCATACATAGACTCCAAATATGTTTTATTAGAGCCATTTATGTAATAATTGATTCTATCAATTCAGTTCTATCCAAGAAACAATGAACTGGTTTTCATAGATTTGCTCTAAAGTTCTGTCCCTTCTTGGAATATATTGTCACTCACATTTCGGAATGCCTTTGTGCTTTCGAACAGCTGCATTTGCTTCAAGGTTTGAATGCTGAAATCCAATTTGGGATCCCACTATTGTCTGTAAATAGCATATTATTTGTATTTATTTTACTGACTCTAGTTAATTTTGCTCTCTCTTGTTTCCTTTTTATATCCAGGATGATTCTGTGGGGAAAGAAAGAAACAATGTCCAGATATCAAGGGCAATAATAGGTAGGGAATCTAGTCAAAAGCATATCTTTCACCATCTGAACTTCTGACATTCTGAGCTATACATCTGGATCCATGTTTCTGTTTCTACATTCTTTTGTCTCACCTTGCTGTATGTCACATCCTAATATTAGTTTCATATCTGGTAATGAACTTGGATAGAAACTTTCAGAGTTGGGTGTATGGAGAAATACTCAGTTCCCTATGTCCTTTAATTCAGCCCAAAATTAACACTACCAGGTGATTTCTTTACAGTGCACACTTGCAATTATTCTCCTATTTAACTGAAGTATTTCCTAGTCAATTCAGGCTGCTATAACAAAATGCCTTACATTGGGTCATTTATAGAGAAGAGAAATGCAGGGCCCAGGATCCTGGAGGTGAGGAAGTCCAAGGTCGAGGCCCTGCAGGCTCTGTCTTGTGTGGACTCATCCTTCCTTCCAGCTGAGCCCTGCTACTGCTCAGGTGGCAGGAAGAGCAGATTCCACCTGGATCCTGCCTCCTCACTTGGCAAAAGAGCACGGGGTCCAAGCTCACCTCACCCCTGCAGGCCTTATAAGGGGCTGTGATTGCTCTTCATACCATTGCACTGGAAATTGAATTTCAACCGGAATATTGGAAGCATTCAAATAGTCAAACCATAACTTTGTATTATTGCTTTTGTGAACTGAAGAGGAGGGTAAATAGAAGAAAATTGTTTATCGACACTCCTTGAAATATTTGTATTTTGACAAAATATTTGCAAAGAGGAAAGTTCAAATGGTTATGTGGAAACACATTCTTCCCATGTTTTTCTCTATCATTCACACAGTGGTGCTAAGGCCTAAATGCCTCCTCCTCCTTGTTCATCTTTTAGTTATTTTCAGTGTTCAAGATGTGGTGTATGGAAATACCAACAGTCTAGCTGGAACTTGGGCTCCGCAAGGTCTCCGACGACTGTGGGGCTCATTACAACTGCTTGGATCTGGTTCTGAGGTTCTGGGCCTGCTGGACTCGGCTCTGATGGAGGAGCATGCGGGCAGGCAGGTCCTGGTGACCACAGACCGGGAGACTGGGAAGGACACAGAGCTGCCTCCTCGTCTGTCCACAGAGCCTGTGTGACAGCTGCGCCCTCCGAGTGATGGTGAAGTCTTTGTTTCCTCTGCAGGCTTATGAGACTGATGAGAACCGCTCTGGATAATTTGTCTGGAGCAGTCTCGTAGAAACTGTATCAGGGAGAATGTTCTTTGCATGGGAAAGATAATGAAATCAGTGATCAATTTTGTATCCTTAGCCTTCTTCATTTTAGTTTTCATCATTTATCTATTTTAAGAAATGTAAAGATAGCTTCCTTAAAAGTGCTTTTTGCATTTATATCTTTCTCTATATGCCCTTAAAAAGTCTTTCATTTTCAAGAGTTGTTTCTATTCTCCTTAAAAGAATAAGAAAATAGTAAGCAAGAAATCCAAATCACTTGCCTGAAATCCCAAGAAAACAAAGGCAAACAAGAGAAAAATGAACAAAATATGAGGTAGCTCCTTTCTGTGCATCTTGGCATTTCCTCTGAGAGTGCTACATTTTAAAATGAGAGCATAAATCTGTTGCTGTAGCGGAAGCATACTGGGGAAGAATCCATCCTTTCCTCTCAGGCTGTCTGGCAGCTGCAGGGAGCGGAGGACGCTGTTTCTTTGTCTGAAGTGAGCCTTCCCCAGCACGGTTATCCACAGCAAGATTCTACCTCTTTCTGTCTCATTTCAGTGGTTTTCTTTATTGAGTTTTCCTGTACTCTTCAGACCAGGTAAGGGAAAGAGACAGTGCATTTGTTAGCAGCTTTCATTGTCATACTTGTCACAAATTGTTATTTAAAAATTCATTTGGAAGTTCTTTACTTTTGTTGCTCACGGTTCACTATAATCACCATGGGAAAGAGAACTATTATCTTTTTTCTTCTTTTGTCATTTTTCTTGCTGTGAATGAATGCAGTGTCTTTAATAACACCTGCTCCCAATATCATTTTAACCAATTCTATACACTACAGAAATATTTATAAAGCTGGGAAAAATGTGTCTCTCACGGCATGTTCTCATGCTTGGAACACGTCAGCTGTCCTTTCTGTCTTCCTAAGAGCTCACTTTCAGATGTGTAAATCACTCAAACTTCTATAACAATGGATCCATAAAACTTCCCACCCAATCCTTTGTTGGTTCTTGAAAGACACTAAAAGACAGTCCAGTGTATGAATAAAACAAGGAAATCCTGAGCATTTTTTTCTGAAATTCTGTTCATAGGAATGACTGAGAGTCAGTAACTGGAAGAAAGCTGGGAGCAGGAGAGAATTTGGAGGTAGGTAGAGAAAGCTGTGTTTGTCAGCTTTCTGTTGCTGTAGCAAAACACCTGAGAGAAACATCATAAGGGAGGAAAGATTTATTTTAGATTACAGTTTCACAAGCCTCAGTTAATGGTCAGCTGTCTTCATCTTTTTCTGAGCCAGTGGTGAGGCAGAACATATGGAAGGGAGAGAGAGGAGAGAGAGAGAGAGGAGGGGAGAGAGAGAGAGAGGAGATGCAGTCCCCAAGGACAAACATCATGACCCAGTCTCCTCAACTAGACCCCGTTCCTCGGTGTCCACCACCTTCCCTTAATACCATCAAATCACAAATCCAGCAGTGACTAACCCTTAAGCTCCAATCACCTTTCAAAACTCCACTTCTGAGCATTGCTGCATGAGGCCAAAGATTTCAGCACTTGAGTTTTGAGGAGGACGGTTAAGATCCAAACTATACCAGAAGCTGAAGTCCATTGCTGAGTTGAGCCCTGGTGTGAAAGCAATTCTCCTGTGCCCGAAACTGTTTTAATTTAGTTTCCCAAGACAAAAGAAAACTGCCTTCCCTGTGCTGTTTCCTTGTTGATGCAAGGGGCAGGGTACAAGGCCAGGAGAACTAATAATTCTCCACCAGCAGCTGCCTGTGCTCTGGGGATGCAAAGGAAGCAAAAATCTAAACATCAGACAAATGCACTTGTTGGCATATGCTAAAAAGTTTATGGAACTCATTAGTAAGGTAATCACAGGAACGATACTGTTCTAAGAGCATTTAAAGAAAGAGAGTTAGAACAAGGATGCTGAAATGGCATTCAAACTGGGACCTGGCTCTGTTCTGGGATATCTATCTATCTGTCTCTGTATCTACCTATCTACCTACCTATCTAATGACTTCCAGTCCAATAAACTATAACATATATGTGTTCTTGTTGTTAAGAAGTGTTAGTTAAAACAATTCTCTGAGATAACCAAGTATTCAAATGAAATCAAGCCTATGAATTATAAAAATTTCAAGTCAGCTTATAGGTAACAACTCTTGGAAGGTAAATAAATAGATGGATCATGGATTTGCAAACAGATAGATACATCAGAATGGAAATAGATACATGAATGGACAGATGGATAGACAGACGGGAAGGCCATCATTACCTTGCTTTATGTCCACATTTAGATGGGCTCACTTTAACAAAAACGGAAATAGATATCTTAGGCCCCAGTCAACTGCAACTTTTAACAGAGAAATTTTTGGGGGTACCTCATGATACCTGACCGTACCTCCGTGTAGAAGTCTGATGCCTGGTATTTCTCGTGAGGTGTGGATTCTGCTCGGTAACTAATGCAAGGGGCTCTCATAACAAGCCTGAGAGCCTCTGTCTCACAGAGGAGTAGAAAGTGACAGTAATCTACTTCTCACGTTGGCTTGATCCATTGGAATCCTTGGGATAAAAATCAGAGAGAGAGAGAGAGAGAGAGAGAGGCAGCCACATCTGGCCACACCTGAGAAGCTTTCACCTCAGACATAAAGGGAAATGCCACTGGCTTTAAGTACCAGTCCTTTTAGCAAAAGCTATTTGAAGAGAGAGAGAGATATATATATATATATATATATATATATATATATATATTCATACATATTCTGTTATTTCCTCGGATTTCCTCTGTGATTTCAGTTAAAGACATGAAATTGTTCTAGTTTTGGCTTCCTCTGATAGCAATAAAATTATTGTTCAAAAGCGAACACTACAACTACCTTTCTTTTCTATTCCACTGAATATTTTTTGAAAAATGGATTTTGGTGAAAAGAAGACAAGCTACCAGTAGGGCAGCTAGTAGGCTTAGGGATGGCAGCAGTTTCTGAGTTCTGGATGTTCCTCTTCCCCAGCAGTGGAGACAGCTAGGCTTATATGAAAATATCGTCCTGCTCATTCTCCTCCACCCGTCTGTGTTCACGTCCACGTGTGAGCGGGGGAATGAGTGATCGCCAGGAGCCTGAGTGCTGAGCCAGGTGAGACATCAGGGTGACCACCACTGTAGAAGTGACCAGGGTCATTCAGCAGGCAGAGGGAAGAACGGTCAGACTGTGTCTATTTTGGGTGGAAGAAACCACAACATAGCATAACAGAATGAGAATGAGAATGAGAAAAGGGAACAAATCAAAGTTAACTTCAATGTCATGGTCATGAACCTGAATAAAAGAATAAAATTATTATGCGTGGATTGGAAAGACATGGGGGAGCAGTTGGAGGGTGGCGGTGGGAAAGAGAGTGCTGGGCGAAGCTGTGAGATCTTTGCTCCTCCCATTTCAGGTCCCCACAGGTCACTCAATGGGAGTCGCAAGCCATCATCCCAGTGAGAGTTCTGGCTCTGAGATATGAATTCTGCAGTCAGGAAATATTTCTTCAACATAAGTCTGCTCCCGGGGGAAAATGAAAAATATCTAGATTAGGGAAGTAGGTGGATATCCACAACCTCCTCGCAAAAATGACCTAAGTATAAGGATAAAAGTGAAGCAAAGTAGATTAAATACATTGTTCTCAATTTCACATTCCTCCTTTCTTCTCTAACATTTGCCTTCAAAAATATATGGGCAAGTGCTCAATGACTGGAAATGATATTTGGTAATTTCATAACCATAAACCATGCAGTCATTTTTACAGCGAGTAACTGACTGTATAAAGTGGATTTGAGTCTGGATCTTTTTGATCACACATTGCTTCCTTTAAACTTGATTTTTAACTCAAGCCATGCATTCTTCCTTCTACTGATTATATATTATCATACTGCCAAGATAGAATGAAGGCTCTGCTTTGGAGGAAATAGGACATAGTTTATTCTGAATTAAGTGTGGGTGGCCATGGCCAGGGAACATGTGTTCATGCCCCTCATGGAAGGGGTTACGTGAGCTTTTGAATTCATGGGGCAAGAAACTCACAAATCAAAACATCTGTCATGTGCAGCAGTGGGGCATTAAGTAGCTGGGCTATAGCACAACAAGGAAATATTTTCTGTAAGTTTCCAGTGTTGTAAGTTGCTTAGCTTTAGGGTTGGTGGAGACTAGAAGTCCACAAATAGGAGCTTGGAGGGTGAGATGCTGTAAAAAAGGTCAATGACTCTTAAAGGGCCTAAGGGAGGAGCCCGAGACCCTGCTGGATCTTAGCCTACAATATTCTGTCTCCATACAATGTCCCAGTCAGGATCCAGCAGGCTGCAGGGACTTTAACATCCATGAGGCTGCTTCACAGATTTCTAGTTCCACAGAACCATAAATATGTGATTATGTCTTTGAAGAAGTTAATCTATCATGAAGTCTATTCCAATGCTGAATCTGGTCAGAAATAATTCGATGGTGAATTTAGACCAGGAAAGAGAAAGCAAGCAAACCGGGTAGACACAGATTTGTGCACTGCGTAATGTTTTCAGTGTGCTAATGTGCCACTGGGCTGCATACCATGGGAAATACAAAACCTAAAAGTGTTTTTCTTAGTAAAGCAAGGCCAGCTCTCTATTCGGATCAGCCATCAGGGATTGAGGATTAAATAGCACGTCGAGTTGTGGCTCCTGAGGGGAAGAGAAATACCTTCCAGAACCACAGACCTCCGCTTCCTTCCGTGGTGAGGCCTTGCTCGGCCATCAGCCCCATCAGGGACATCAAGGGCAGAGAGGGGAAGGCGGGGCCAGCCTGCCCCCGGTCTGACCCCAGGACCTCAGAGCTGCGGGGAGGGAGCGGCTGGACCCCCTGGACACCAAGGAGCCGGGTGCAGCCTGTGCTGAAGGCGACCTGTTGGCAGCAACAGTCCTTTCAAAGCGGAGCAGGTGCCCTCGTTTCTCCAAAGAGCTGAGTGCTTGAAAATTTTCTTTGAGCAGAGAGTTTGAAATCATGCAAACTGGAGAGGCAGATAAGGCAACGCATTCCCCGCGTGCAGAAAAATCAGCAGAAGCTTTCAAACATGTGAGTTATGAAACGACGCAGCTGGGATTCTTTCAAAGCAGTGCGGAAGACGGGGATGCATTTCCTGCTACTTTTCTCAAAAAGCAGCTGAAACGAACTGGCTGCTGGCCTGCGAGGTGGGAGCAGAGAAAGCAAGGTGCTGAGCTGAGTGCCTGCCATTCACACAGGAAGGAGTTCGCTCGATTCTCGCTCTAAGATAAAATCACAAGGAAGACACTGGCCCCAGCCAGATTTTTGAGACCCTTCCCTGACGCTCAGAGGAGACACACCAAGGGGCAGGGGAAGAAGCCCGGATTTCAGTCCAAGTAAATCTTGGACTGTAGTAATAACCCACACGTTTATTCTTAAGAGAAATAAATTTCTACATTAAAAAAATGAGAATAAGTCTCTCTCTCTCTCTCTCTCTCTCTCTCAACTAGTATAGAAATTTTGTAATGAATGAGAAAAAATTATACAATAATAGGCTCTTACTAGTTTGAGTAAAACAAGCAAAAATGGAAAATAAATTTTCATGAGAATGAGAGGAAATTTACATCCTTGTGCTCCTTATGCATCGTTGGTAGCAACATGAAATGGGTAGTCTCTGTGGAAAATAGTTTGCAAATTCCTTAGGACAGTAACAGAGTTACAACTCAGCAATTTCACTTGTACTCCAAGATGTATTTGTTCACCAGTGTTTTTATAGCAGCCACTCACAAGTAAAAAGTGAAAATATCTCTAGTACTGACAGAGGAATGAATAAACAAAATATGGTGCACGCATGCGAGGGAATAAGATTCAGCCTTATAATAAACAAAAGGAAATTCTGACCCATGCTATAATATCATTAAGCCTCAGGGACATTCAACCAAATGAGATACCATCCACAAAATGTTGGTAAGTGTCCACCAATAGAAAAGTCTCAGAGTAGTCAAATTTATTGACACATCAAATACAAGAGTGGTTACCAGGAGGGTGGTCAGCAGGGCAGTGGGCAGGTATTGCTTATGAACATGAAGATTCAGTTTGGGATGATTAAAGTTTTAGAGTTTGATGATGGTAATGGTTGCAAAATAATATGAGTATATGTATTTGTAAAAACAATTTTATGTGCCAAAATAATTAGGATGGTGCATTTTGCATTCTGTGTGTTTTTCACAATTAAAAAATTGGATAAAAGGAGAACTAAATAAGGGGAGAACTATTATATGCGTATAGATATGAAGACTCAACAGTAGCACGATATCAGTTCTTCCAACATGATCTATAGATTCCATGTAGTCCCAGCCAATAATCTAGCAAATTATTTCATGGGAAGTAAAAGACCCAAAATAGGGGCACTGTGTTGAAGCAGCAGGAGGTCAGATAATGCTACCTGAACTGAAAACTTAACAACAAACCAGCAAAACTCTTGTGATGTGGTCTTGGTGGAAAATAAGCTAAAAGATCAAAGGCACAGGACAGAAAGCTAAGAAATTGACCCACACAAGTAGATTCAAATAAGTTTGACAGAGGAACAAAGGTAATATAATAAAGATAATTTAGTCAACACACAGTTCTCTATACTCACATGTTGATGGAAAAAAAGTAAATCTAGACACAGAGCTTACATTTTCCACCACAGGATTAACTCAAAGTGGATCACAGAACTCAGAGTAAAATACAAAAAGATAAAAACTCTAGATGATAACATAAGGAAAAAAATGTAAAAGAACTTGAGTTTGTGTATAGCTTTTTAGATAGAAAAACAATCTATGAATTAAAAAAAAATTATAGTTGAAAGATTCTGCCTTGTGAAAGGCATGGTTAAGCAAATGAAAATACAAGCCAAAAACTGGGAGATATTTGCAAAAGAAACATCTGATAAAATTTTATGTAAAATATTTTTAAAAATATTAAAACTCAAAAACAGAAACTCTCATTGGTGGTAGGTACAATCAATTTGGGTGACAGTTTAGATGATTTTTATAAAATTAAACTTAGACTCACCATTAAGATCCTGCAATTTTGTTCCTTGGTATTGATGCAATGGATTTGAAACTCAGGTCCACACAACTGTTACAGATGACTTATTCATAATTGCCTAAGCTTTCAAGAAACCAAGATGTTTTCCTTATTAGGTGGGTGAAGATACTGGTACCTGAGACAGTGGAATGTGATTCAGGGCTAAGAAGAAATGAGCTCCTAAAGCATGAAAAGACAGGGAGGGAATTCAAGTGCATACCCCTGAGTAAAAGAACCCAACCCAAAGGGTTTCTAAAATATGACATTTTAGAGAAGGCAAAATTACCAGGGTAATATAAAGGCCAGTGATTTCCAGTGGCTATAGAAAGGGAAAAATGAATCAGCAGAGTACAGAGGGTTTTAGGCCAGTGAAAATACTCTCTGCGCTATTACAATATGGCAGTGGGCATGTATCACACACTCGTCCACACTTGTAGGAAGTGTGTCACCAAGAGTGAGCCCTTGGGTGGGCTCTGGATGGGGCTAAAGACAGGTCAGCACGGATCATAAACTAACAAAGCCGCCGCTCCTGGGCAGGGCTGGGCACTGAGGAAGGCTGAGGGCTCCCTGGAGCAGGCCGCAGCCTGGACAGCTCCCCGCCTCTGGGCAGAGCTACTGGCTATTGCTCTAAAACTGCTCTAATTTAACGTCAAAAAGCAGAAGGTTGTAATGACGTACTGATGCCATGGTTATTATTATGCCTCCTTCCCCACAATCTCGATATTATTGTTGAACACAGGAACCTGCACATTGTTACTGTTGATGGACCAGAACAAATTGCGGAAGTCGCAGTCTCTGAGTTATAGCCTCAGGGTGGAGACTCCAGGGAGCAGGAGGCTGGAGGAATGAGCGAGGGCCCGGTCCTCAGGCAGATTCACAGGGCGAGATCAACCCGAGAAAAGCAAGCACACCGGTGTCCATTTTTAGCTGTGTGAATGGCAAATACAATTTTGGTACTGAAGAATAAGGAAGTCATAGCATGACTATTTTAAAATATCTGCATCTGCTACAATATATGTACATTTGTTTTTCCTTCAATGAATTGCATACAATAAGTCTTAAATGCACAGAATAAATAAGTAGATACAAAACGAAAGTAAAAATTATTCACCCCTCTCTTCCACTTCTTCCGGACATGATGTTAACCTAAATGATTTTAAAAATATACCCATATAGCTTGAAAATCTTTCTCTTTTTCAGTACAACTTTTAAAAACTGAAGATTACTATTTATAAATAGTTTACCGTATTAAGCACATAAAAAGAATTGAGAGCCCTTATAAAAAAAGAACACTAAAAGTAAAAACATAAAAAACCCCACAAAAATGTATTAAAGCAATAAACAAATATAAAGTTATTTCACATTACTGAATTTGAACTTCATGTATAGAATTGAGGGGGCTCTGAGTTCTATACCTAGCACTAAAAGAACAAAAATTATATATTTGTGTCTGTATCTATAAACACACACACACATATATGTAAAGCTGTATCACTTTTGTATGTTGGTGCTGTTTATCATAAAAACATTTTGGAAAATTTTGTTAACATCCATTCAATATTATTAAATAACTCATTTTCTGGGATTCTATTTTATTTTATTCTGCTCTATGAGTATAATCTATAATACATAAAATGATAATATTCTTCATGGAAAGTATTGGAAGGTAATCTACTCTGCATAATTAATTATGCAAATTATTACATATTAAAATACCAGGAAAATGTGCAGTCTCACACAGTTATTAAGATTGTTTTTAAAAACATGGTCTATTACTATTGTGTTGCTGCAGAACAGATGACCACACTGAAGGGTGTAGCGGTGTGGCAGGCTCTATCCACGGGGGTTCCCTGCTCAGCATCTTGAGGTGCTGACGGTGAGGTGTCTGTTCTGCCACCCACCAGAGCTCCTGGTGTGGGGCTCCTGAGCCCAGGGTGTCTCTTTGTTCCTATGCCTGGGGTCTGATCCTCAGACGCACCCTGCCCTGGGGAATTCACAGCACAGTGTCCTGTTTGATCAGCAAGACTGTCCCTGCTTCTCCCTGAGGCAGAATTTATATTCTCATTTATATTTTATTTATATTTTCTAAAAAGCAATGGTGTGTGGGAAGCCACAGGCCCTGTCCCAGGCAGGGAGCGGTTGGGGAGGAGGTCACCTTAGGGTGTGTGTGGTAGCATCCTCCATATCCTGCAAGGGCAAATGCAAAAAAGCAAAATATAACCGGTGTATCTAGAAAGATAGCAAGAATGAACAAGTGTTCACAAAATAATTAAATCAACCAGCAGCTTTTCTGACATGATAACATACCATTTTTGAGTTTAAAATTACTTAAAGCAGAAAGAAGCCCATTAAAGAAGCTCAGAGGTTAGTTTTAGCTACAACTAATATGTCAGATGCTCTACTTCCTTGCACAGTTTATGCTTCCTTGCATTCCTCCACAGCCCCCAGATCTCAGTGTTAGGGTTTGGTATCTTAAGGCAATTTTCACTTACCAAGTCCTAAAGGTGGATTCTGAGAGAACTTAATGTTACAAACATTTGCACTTTGTGTCCAAACTTTTCTGATGACCATTTAAATTTAATTTCCTATAACTAAAGAAATGGAATCTCAAATCAAAGAAATAGCTTCTAGATACTTGAAAATTAGGGGATTACAGACGCTTAAAATTTTTCTGGACTCAAAATCTTTTCCAACTCATTCTTCAAAACTATCAAGTGTCATAGTAGATATGAATGTGAAAGGATTTATACAAGTTTTGGAAAAACAAAGAAAACTGACAGGTCATGAGGCAATGCACTTACCTGAGGTTCATCCAGAAGGGTTTGGTGAAAAAATACTATAGTTAGGATGAATACAAATGAACTCAAGAAAAAAGAAAAGAAACAGGAAAAAATGGCTATGCAAATTACTTCTCGTACAAGAACATATTGTTTTAGCTGGAATAATTTCAGTGTTTTAAAATCAGTAGTTTTCTCTCTTGTAATATTTGGAACTGAACATTGAAACCCGAGCTGCATAAAGGATAGATACACCCTAGCAGAAATAAGAGGAAGCAATATTAAAATATAAAGCTACGAGGACCTCTTTCCTCTTGTTGTCCCCACCACAGTGCAGGTCCCACACGGATGTCCTGCACACCCCTCTGTGAGACTGTCGCCTGCCACACTCAACTGCTGCCTGGAGCTCACCGGCTGCTCACTCGTTCACGGTGCAGCTTCCCCTTCGCCAAGCAGCGCTCAGTCCTGACTTGCTGGCCAAGAGTCAGTGCTACTTATAGGAGTGTCAATGTGCCCGTCCTGTTGAGGAGGAAATGATTCTGAATCCTCTCTGCCTCTTGACACGACCAGCGAAACGAGCCATCAAGAGCTGCAAAGTTGGATATTTTTCTGAGACGAAGCATTAAGCGACTTGCTGCCTGTTCCCAATGTGGGTGCCCTCGCAGCACCCTCGAGATAAACACAACCCCAGCCGAGTAGAGGACGCAAAGGGAAGAAGAGTCTGGAAAGTCAAAGGAACATGTGCAGGATGCCTGCTGGAGAGCAACGATACATAAGACAAGCTTCTTCACATGATTACTGAAATTTTACAGTAAAGCTATTTTATGATAGTGTCCTTTAATGTGGTCAAAAGAGTATTGCCAAGTTAAATTTCAACGGCATATTCAGGAACAACTAAATTATTGTCTCAAGAAATAATTATTCAATCATGTAGACTTAATCTAAGGATAAAATTTAGAACTTGAGGGAAGGTTTTAGTATGCATTGCTAGAAAGAAGACTGTAAATATTATTCTTTCCTGAAATCACCATTAACAGCAATTAATGAATATGTAGGTAGTTTAAAGTAATGTTTTCTCTAAAGAAACTGTTTTAGGTGGATTCGTATGGACTTTTATTCAACTAACAATAGAAATTTATACAGACATAAAATTTAGGATACATGAATAGACATGCTCTAAACAGATAGTCATCTTACCTTTCTGTAAAATGAAGGCATAAAAGAGAAAAATGTTATTTTATTTTAAGGAAAGAGTCCTAGATGGCCTCCAACAAATCAAAAATAATAATTGAAGTGTGGGAATTTTGCATTATTGAATTTTCAACATTGACGTGGATAACTTTTGACTGAAATTCAACACTGCAGTGAAATCTCTGGACATGGTTGCTACCATACATGAGTAATTTCCCTTTCTAGTGAACCTCAAGATAAATTACAGGATACAGTTACCCCCAGATAACTTATACCTTTTATATATTTTATGGATTCACTGGAAAAAAGCCAATTAAATATTGGATGACATCTGCCAAAATCAGTATTATATTTTAAACATATTTGACACTGTGCCATCCTTCCTGCAGTTAATAAGGTTGGAGAGCTAATTGTCTCTTGAGTTTACTCTTACAATGTGAAATTTAAACCTTTGTACTTAACACTGAAGAAAAGCCATATCTGTTCTACCTCATAGCAGAAAGGGGTACTTTAAATTTATTCTAACCTTGCTTTCTGTCATTAAGATAGGCTTAAACCATGAAAACATGAAGAATGAGTGGATTATGCTAAAAATACTGGCTCATATTTTAGGACTGTTAATTCTAACCCTTCTTATAAGCCACTCTTAAAATTAAGAAACAAATCCTTTATCAAAATGAAGTAGGGGCCACATAGAACTTCTGCAGCTTCCTTACATTGACTTGTGCCACCAGAGTTAAAGGTTGAATGGTAAATGTTCCTTCTGATGGCAGAGATTCTCACAAGGTGACAGAAAGTATGACGGTGACCTATCAAGGCAGACCCTGTCCAGACCTGCCTCCCATGTGATAGCTGGAACCTCAGCAGCCTGGGGTCCACCTTATCAAGGGCGAGGCTTAGAGGTTGTGATGTGAGTGAAAGAATCGGTGTTCCCGTGGGGGTAAAGGCTACACAGTTTCCAGCTGAAAAATGAAGAGGCAGTGCTAGGTGTCCAGCAGCTGCAGCAATTCCTTGAGTAGTTGAGGCTTCTCCCTAAGGGGCTGACGGCTGAGGTGGGGGCAGCAAGAGAGAGTTCCACGGGGGGAGAAGGCATTTGTCAACTATTTTATATTATTGATTGATTGATGGATGAATATTAGAAAACATTTATTTTGGATGAAGTGTCTTTCACTTCATGTCATTTCATTTCATTATCTGCATGGTGATAATTTTTCGATACAATGCCGAGAACATAATCGAAGAAATAAATGATATATTGGGCTTTAAAAATATTAAAATCTTCAGGTCTGTAAAGACATCAATTTGAGACAAGACTTGGCCAAAATATCTTTAGAATGCAACTTTGATTAAAGCTTTGTATCCCAAATAAATTACCACTGAACAAGTAATCACCTAATTAAATGTTGAGCAAGTAATCTGTATGATACATCACCTAACACCATGTATAAATGGCTAAAAGCACATAAGAATATCCTCAGTGTCGATTGTTAGAGATGCAAATTGAGTAGGAATGAGATTTCATCAGGAACATATTGGGGGGCCAGCTCTGAAAAGTGAGCCTTCTCAGCTGTCTGTGAGGATTCAGAGCAAAAGGAGCGCTCCACGATGAGGGAAACACAAAAGTGTTGCAAGTGGAAGAGACAGCCGACAGTGCTCGCTGCAGCTAACCGGAGTCATGCCGTACAGTCTACAGTCCCAGTGTCTAGTCATTAACTCAGCTTAATTGAAAACTCATCTCCTTGTAAAAACCTACATGTGAGAGTTTATAGCAACTTTAACTATAATTGCCAAAAATTGGAATAGCAAAATGTTCTTCCATAGATAACGAATAAACATACTGCGATGCTTTCATACTACAGAGCGCTATTCTGTGACTACTGCAATGAAAAGACATTAAAGAAAGTTAACTGCAGGTTCTGAACGAAAGAACCTGGGCTGAAAGGCTAAATACTATAAGGCTTCAATTATAGGTGTTGGGGAAAGGGCAAGACAGTGGAAGCAATAAAAAGTTCAGTGGTTGTGAGGGCTGGGGCTGGAGATGAGGCATTTGTGGAGCCTGGTGATTGCAGGCCAGGGAAGCTAATCATGCAGCATGGCCTCTAATGATGGATACAGGCTACATTCTCAAGCCCTGTGCAATTTATAGCAAGAAAATGAATCTTCATGTAGGCTAATTGTCTTTTAAATTGAAAGTCTTGGAAAGTGACTGTGAAGTGCAGAGTGTGGAAAGGCAATATAAATATCTTACAAGTATATAAAACAAATTCGCTGAAGGAAGTTGGATAAATTATTACTTTAGAGGAGAGTAGACCCTCCACGACTGAAGGCAGAAGGTGATCTGTAGTAGCACCATGTTCTAATCCATGAGCTGCTTCCCCTAGGGGTACAGGTGTATAACTGATACTGTAATACGGATATGCCAGAATTAAAAAGGTTAAGTAAATGAGTAGCTGATGGCAGGATCCAGGATATTAGTGTATTCTACTGCTAAACAGGAGGTTAGAGATACCCTAAGCAAGGACAGGAAGTTATGATAGTGGATATAGCAACAGATTACGGTTGGAGCTGTAAGTTTAACTCATATATAGTCTAATACAAATACAGATAGCTATACACAGAAATATTTATAGATGTGTACACATAGCTGAGCTTGCACACACACACACACACACACACTCCCCTGCTCTGTGGCTGAGAAGGCCTTAAAAAAGGTGGTATCCACCAACAGTGAACACTTAGTACACAGACCTGGATTTTTAGAACCATTTTCCAAAACTCACAGGCAGATCTCGTGGAAGAATTGGTTGAGTCTAGAACTAGGCCAGGAAATGCACAAGGTGAGCCTGGAGTATCTTGTAGTAACAGAAAGCAAGACAGTGTTTCAAAACCCAAGAGAACAAAGCAAAGTCAAAACAGAGGCAGGGGTGTAAGGAGGGATGCAGGAGCTGAGGGAAAGACCTGCAAGTGACCAGCTAGGAATAATTGAAGTGACATGGAAAAGCAGCACTTAAATTATAAGCTAAACATAAAATAAAAAACCATGTTATGTAAGAATAAATTATACCAATCAATAAATAATTGGGAGAGAAGAGACATGCTTGCTGTGAAGAATTCCTGAAGAGTTAGTGTGTTTCTCCACTCCTCGGGAGGTGGCGCTTCGTCCCTCGTCTTCCCTGGTGATGCCCTCCAAGTAGCTCAGCACAGGAAGGGGATGCATGGCATCTGTAGTGCTGGGAACGAAGTGTACCCCTGCATCAGCTGGTGACCAGGCAGCACCACAATGATGTCGGATGTGAGGTGTGTATCCTCCTGGGTGGGGTCACAGACATGGCTCTTTGTTTCTGTGTTCTTCTCCCCAGAATATGCAGCCTGTGTATTGACTAGAAAATAATAAAACTTGGTTGCCTTTGCCCACATCTTTTCCCAGCGTGCTACAAATAGACAACACCCTTGGAGTTGCCTCACTGGACGACAGCACCAGGAGCGGCAACTTGACATCAGCAAGAGATAAACCAGATACGATCTACCTTGCATGGAGTCACTTTTATCCTGACCCCTTGTAAAGCCTTGCCTTTCAGACTTGAATTGCAAGGATTCACCGGGTCTTGCTGCTGCCCAGGATCAATCTTCTGATAGTAAGTTCCTGATTAGGAAAGTGGGTGCAATCCTGGGTCTCTCTACCTCCAAGGCCAGGGTCATGACACCTGATGGCTGGTTCTCGGACTCGGCCAAGACTTCCAGTCTCACGATTCATGGAGAAGCAGCCCCTTCTCTTTCCTTACCCCCTCTCTGCCTTCCCTTCTGGCCTTAGTCCAATCTCTCATCTGTATTTTGCTGCCTACGGGGGATCGAGTACTAACCTTTCAAAACTTCACTATGGAAAGAGGCCTACCACCTGGATAGGAATAATCTTAGGGGTTCAGACGCATCAGTGATCTGGTCTACAAGGAGAGCAACCTACTGTGTCATTGGGTCAGTGTTGTCTCCCACTTCCATCAACACACATTTTGGTCCAGGTTGATGTTAAGTGGTCAGTGGTCTCACTGGAATAAGGAATGAGAGGCTCACCATTGCTTTTTATTCCCAATTATGTAGCATATTTTCTGTTTGCACAGTAGCTCTTGGAAGTTCATGACACTGTATTAAATGGCAGTGAGGAGGCAGGGGGAAAAGAACCCTTCGATACTCTTGGTAGGAATGTAAATCAGAACACCCCTGTGGAACACAGCCAGGGGAGTCTTCCAAAAACTAAAGGCAGAATCTTCCTAGATGTCCATCAATGGATGGATGGATAAAGAAGCTTTGCTGTATTACTGGGCCATAAAGACAAAAGAAATCATGTCATTTGCAGGAAAATGAATGGAAGTGGAGACAGACTCGGAACGACAAGCACAGCATGTCATCTACCAAATGTGGAATCAAAATGTAAGGATGGCATGAAAGGGAAAGGGAGATGGTCTGCAAGGTGGGAGGTAGCAGGAGGAGAGAGGAATAGAGTTCCAGAGACACCATCAAACCACCTTGCATGCAAGCACGGGGATGTTGAGCATTCATTAGCATAACTAATCTGTGCTAATAATTGTAATAAAAATCTAGCAAAAATATGAAATAAAAGCAAAAACTAATAAGAAAGGATGACCACATCTTCTCTCATTGTCAACATAGATGTACAAAGGTAAGCCTATGTTCCTTTAAATGCATCACCTATGCCTGGCCCATTGTACCGCGTGTCAGAGACAGAGCTAGCTGGGCATCTCCGCTGTGCAGGGTGCTCTGGGAGCCCCTGGCTGCTCACAGGCCAGTGGCCTCACCCATTCCGTTTCTGATTTGACCTTGTGCCCGTGTGCTGGAGTCTGACTGTTGCAGTCTGGGTGGAGAGTGGACCCTGTGGCATGAAGAAAGTATAGATGCTGGGTTTTACTTTTCAGACTCTTGGAGCAAAATATTATTTCTATGCTTTCTAGCTTTTCTCCAAAACTTTAAGTCCTAATATGGCAAAGATGAAGATCTTGAGTTTCGCCAGAGTTTTGACAGATGTACATATGCATTTACCACTGCGGTATTTCCCATGGCTTTAATTTGTCTTTATTCACAGAATTTAACTAGTTTTGAAAGTCAAATAACATTTAAAGGCACAATATTTTTACCACTCGTTATTACAAGCTAAAAAATAAAAAGAAGGCAAATGAGTGGCGATGGGTACTCATAAATTATGTAAGATCACAGATATATTTGTTAGGGGAGTAGTTGCTACAGGATCTATAGTCTACAACAGATTTTGAAAATCGCTCTTCTGGAAGTGCCTTTGAAATAGCATTTTCACTCTTCTGTCAGCTGCTCTACACTGACAAGTGGCCCAGCTGATGACGGGGCCCAGAGGAAAATGTTTTTGGAAATGGGAACTGACGTGGGGAAATGAAATGCAATGTACTGCTCTCACTACTCGTTTCCAAAGCCATACGCAGCTGCGTATTGCAGCTCTGGGAGGCAGAGAGGAGAAGCCAGACAGATGTCATCTGAAGAAGTTGCCCCTCTGAAGCCAGTAGTGGAGAAGAGAAAAATCCATTTTTCTACAGAGTTTCTTAGCTCTGAACTTTTATTTTATGGGATGCCATTTGAAGAATGTTCTAAACAGCTCCTGAAAGTGTCTTTTTGCAGGAATTAAGTTTGGAAATGGTACCGAATACCCCAGGGCTTGCTCTGGGTGAGGGGAAGGAGACCTCATGCCCCCGAAATCCCAGCTGAGACCCCTGGGGGTAGGCTCCGTTCTGGCCTGGGAGGAAGGAGTATGTGTTTGTCAGTGCTGTCACGGAGTTGGCTTAGGGACTTATGTGCTTTGGAGCTTTGTAAATGCAAAGGCTTTATGGGTACAACATACCACAAAATGAAAAGGGTTCCATAAATTAATAATTCATAACTTAGCCTTGAATTGTTCACTATGTTACACACAGCTCCCTCGCCACTGCCATGCATACAAGTGGCACAGGCATGCATGAGCACACACACAGGTAAGCACCCAGGACCCTTTTCACTCATGAAAGCTAGAGTCAAAAAGTGCCTTCACTTCCAGCTGTTGGCACAGGGGTGTCTTTTCTCATCTAAAAAACACCAGGACCGAGGCAGAAGCACCAAAAGACAGTTCACCCCACTGAGCCCACTGCTGCTCTCCTTCCGATCCTGCTTCCTGCTGAGGGGAGCAGCTTGGGACAGTTTCCTCTCAGATGCTCAAAGTGACCGTGATCAGAAATGCACCCGCCATCACTTGGGTGGAGACGCCGGCCTCCAGTGACAGCCCAGCCCTGGGGAGTTCGAGGCTCAGCCCAGTCTGGGCAATGTAGTGACTCAGTGAGAGACCTGGTAAGAAAAGTAAAAATAAAATAAAATGATAAAAAATGAAAAGGCTGGGGGTGTGGCTCAGTGCCAATGCCCTAGATTTAATCCCCAGCACCGAAAAACAAACAAACACAACAACAAGAGCAACAAATCCAGACATGCAGGATCTAAAAATTTAAGCACAATGACAAGTAAATAAAACTTGCTACATTGTATCACAAAGTAAGTAACAAACCACTTCTTCAAAGGGAAAGCTCCTTAAACATTAACTCATCCCACCAATAACCTGAACATTTGTGTGCTGCAATGTTTATTGATTTGAAAAAGATATGAGAAAAGTACTGGACAAGTGGATGAGTCCATTTTTATATCAGCTGTACAATCATCTTTTCTGTACCAATTACTTGTAGGAAAAGTGTAAAATAAGACCCGACCTTTTCTATGAGTCTCTTGTCTTCCGTACTTAGTAGAAAAAAATTAATAATTTCAACAAAATGTGAAGGTAAAAGTAATCTATTTGAACAGTCTTTGTCCATTAGATTAATAGTCCACAAGTTTATTTTGCTAATCTGATGAAAAATATGGATAATCTTCCAAAAATTTATACACATAAAATCATGCCTGTCAAATTATGAGTCATTTCACTGTTGGCATTGAAGATGTGTCAAGTCACAGGAACATGGGCATCCTGCCTTCTGGACATGTTTGCACATGCATGTGTATACAGACACATGCAGCGTTCAACAGAGCTCTACATTAGCACAACGGGAATATAATAAAACGTGAAAATACTATAATTCTGGTTGCTGTTCTGTTGTTTAGGATAGAATCCTAGCAGTATTTTTCAATTAATTGTCAGAATGTTATTTACAAGTAAAATCATCAAATTATCAAATTAATTTCAGAAATTTATTTGAAAATTGTTGGTGTGATGGTAAACTGATAGAGAAAAATTACTGATTATTCAGTGACATCCAAATCAAAAAATTATAACCAATTGCCATAAAAAAGTTAAAGAGTAAAAGAATGAAGAGCATGTTCATATTACAAAGTTAGAAAAAGATGTGTCATCCAGCAAATATGTATTTAGCACCTTTCAGTCTGTACCTGGAGAGATGGTTAAGCCATGGAGATAATTTTCAAGGAGAACAAAGAGTAGATAAAGAAGAGCCAATGGAATGTGGGAGATTACAGAGCTTTGTAACTTCCCTATGATCAAATAAATCAAAAAAATGTTTTTACATCTTAAGAAAAGGCAGCTAAAAGAGTAGACTTTGAAGTTTCCAGAATTTTATAAAAATTTAACATTGGAGTGGGATTTGGGAACTATTTTGGGCTTGAAGAAAAGGAACGGATGAAAAATGCATTGTGTTTTGGAAATTAAAAACCGCGACGAAAATGAAGTCAAAACTCAGTGACAGGGCCCTTTCCATGAAGCATAAAACTGCAAAAGGATGGTATCAATGCACAGTGAGAGAATAAGGTGAATTTATTACAAAAGACAGGTGGACAGCTTTGATCATAGAGTGAGCAAATCAGGGAGAAATTAGAATACTATTCTAGCTGAAGCATAAAGATGGGCTGGAGAAAAGACAGTAAAACCAATTAGAGAAATGAAGGATTGAGATTTCTGCATGGAGTACAGGAAGTAGAGTTGGCAGGGCTTCCCAATCAATTAAAGATACTAAAAGACAAGAGGATCGCGGTGTGGTATTCAGGTCCTGGCTTACACTGTTGCCTGAGGGATGCTGTGCTCACTGGGATGCTGCCTTCTTTTATTGACAAGAAAGATTTTCTTGCAGTCACAAACTCCAGTTCTCCCCCTGCTAAGTCTCCAGTGGAATAGAACAGAAAGGGTATTTCAGTAAAATGTAAAATATTTTAACTTGTTAAGCTTGTCTGGCCACTTAGGAGATTTCAGTTGCTCTGTGAAAGGTAATTCTGGCTGCATTTAGGAGACTTGATGGAGCTAAAGTCGGAGCAGATGCCGATCCACAGTGTGTTCCAGACACAAAATAAAAGCAGAACAACAAAGCACCCTGTGCTGCGCTGAGTCTGAGAGAGAAGCTGTCTCTGTACTTTGGATGCAGAAGGCCCAACCACGGGATCTTGATCATAGACAAACACACAAGGCAGGCAGTGGCCACGGAAACCAAAACTCACCCTATGCTCTGGAACACTGCCTCTGATTCTACATAACATTGCCACAGTGTTGGTCAGTGCCGTGTCAGAAGGTTGGGCTAATTAACACCAAAGCTTCATGTTCTCAGCCAAGACTGCTTGTGCAAATGCTATTTCTCTTTTACCTGCTTAACGTCATTTGCCAAGTTTGCTGTAAGATAGCACAGGCAGGCCTTTCTCTGTGTGAGGGACAATGAATTTGCCATTAAAATAATATTTGAAATAAAGAATTAAGCTAAAAAATTATGCATTTTTATTGATTAAAGGTGATTAAGTATGAGGGTAACACATGGCCGAGTGAAATTGGGTGCATAATGTGAACATACAGTCCCCATTCCGTGGAAGATGATGAACTAGGTAGAGTCAAATGAGAAATATAATATTTTAGAATTTATAATTAACAATCTATGACAACAATTTTACTTCAAATGAAGGCACTATTGTTTTGTAGAGACAAGTTTATCTGGACCTAAGAGAAAACTACTCAACAATCATTTTCTATCCAAGGAAGAGCAATACAAACATTTATTTAATTCTTAATATGTGGTAGGAATTCTCATGCTCATAATTTTGTCCAAAAGTCCCAGAAACATTGTGAAGTAAGAATGATTTCCCATTTTTCTACTGCTATTGTCATAACTAAAAGTAATAATAATGAAATGGGAAATTACAGGTTGAACTTAAAATAAATCAAAGCAGTCTGTCACTCAGAGATATTAATTATGGGTTCAGGAGAGTTTTGATTAGAAATTGACAGCTTGGGTTGTGTCAGGGTCTAATTTAAAGGAGATATTCTGCCTCAGGTAGAAATGCATACTTCTCAAGAAGGAATACTTGACTGTTAAATGTCATTATCTATGATGATGGGATCCACTCAATTCCGTTTTCCAAGAAATGGACAGGAATATACTTAGGAAACCTCTGGAAGACTCCTAATAGATGAGGATGGTTATGGAACCTGTGACCTCTGAGAGCGTGTTTTACTATGGGAAACCCTCTTGCACGTCCCCTTATGTCTGCTGCAGTTTCTTCACTCTCAAACCGGAAGGAGGCTCTTAACATTTCTGAGATAAATGTGTGGAGTAGTTAGAAGAGATGCTTATGCTAATATGGACTGGTTCAGGCCTCTTTTTGTCACGAAATAATTACTGCTCCAAAATACCAGCAGGTGTTGAAAGAGCAGGATTAATTTGTAAGAGTTGAATGCTATCATTTTCAAATGGCTTATTAAACACTAATTAGATTTCAAACTGTGTGACTCCATACACTTGTGTCAGGAAGGGAAAGTTTAAGCATCTGCTTTCTCTGAGGTGGAGGTGAGCAAGGTTACAGTTTAATTTTCGTAGGTGACAGTTTATCAAGTGAAATCGAATGGAGAGAACCAGACATGTGCTTCACAGAAGGAAGCTGTGTTTAGATCTCTCCTCTCGGAGTTCTTTGGCAATCAAGCAACTGTACTAAATGGTGCAGTTCCTTCATATACTCCTTGTAATACGAAGCACTCACATGAGAAGACCTCAGATGCTCTATTGAATGGCAAAGGATTCTCAAAGGATAGTCAACTTCACACGAAGTAACCCCAAATTTTATCTTCATAAATTTAGAGAATAAATATATCTCATTTCTTCATTGTCAGTAGACTCTACTTGTTACTTTCATGTTAAATTTATTTATTTATTTGTTTGTTTATTTATTTATTTATTTTTAATGGACATGGGAAGGGTGATTACAGACAGACAGAAGCTGGTCTCAATGGCAGAGTTGGGTACTCAAAGAGATGAGGCCATTTCATGTTAACTTTGAGAAGCTGAATTACAAATACATAAAAATACTTCACCAAACAAATGTGTGTGTAGCACAAAGTAAAGCAAGGATATTTTTTAAATAGGAAGAATATACCATAACAACAAAGCCAAGGCCAAAAATGTCATGATCATTTCCACATACACAGAGAAATCCTTAGACCAAGTCCAACACCCATTCATGATAAAAACCCTACAGAAAATTGGAATAGAAGGTCTCAATCTGAAAACAGCCAACTATAATAAACCAACAGCCAACATTGTACTAAATTGCAAACTACTGAAAGCTTTCACTCTGAGATCAGTAAAAAAACAAGGACGCCCACTGTCACTACTCCTATTCAACAGAGTTCTGGAAACCTTTTCCAGAGCAATGAGACAAGAGAAAGAAATAAAAAGTATAATGATAGGAAAGGAAGAAATTAAATTATCATTATTTGCAGATGACATGATACTCCACACAGAAGACCCCAAAAACTCCACTACAAGACTTCTAGATTTAATAACCAAATTCAGTGACATAGCTACAAATAAAGTCAACGCTCAAAAATCAATAGCCTTCCTGTACACAAATGACAAACTCACTGAGTGAGAAATTAGAGGAAACATAACTTTCATAATAGCATCAAAAAAATGAAATACGTAGGAATCAATCTAACAAAGGAAGTAAAACATTGAAAACTGTAATACTCTGAAAAAGGAGATCAAAAAGGATATCAGAAAGTGGAAAGATATCCTTCGTTCTTGGGTAGGAAGAACCAACATAGTAAAAATGGTCATACTCCCAAAATTATTATACAGACTTAATGCATTCCCGATAAAAATGCCAATGGCATACCTCTCTGAATTAGAGAAAGCAATCCTAAAATTTGTTTGGAACCAGACCTAGAATAGCAAAAACAATTCTGGGCAAAAAAAGGCAAGGCAGAAGGCATCACAATCCCTGACTGAAATTATACCACAAAGTTATTGTGATAAAAACAGCATGCTACTGCAAAAACAAAACAAAACAAAACAGACTCAAGGATAAGTGGAACAGATTAGAAGATGCAGAAACAACTCCAGACACACTCAGCCACTTTATCTTCAGAAGAGGAGGCCAAAGAGTTTCACAGGAAGAAAGACAGCCTCTTTAATAAATGGTGCTGGAAAAACTGGCTTTGCACATACCAAAGACTAAAACTAGCCCCATGTCTCTCACCATGCACTAAACTAAAAATCAAATTGGATCAAACATCTAAATATTAAAACAGAAACACTAAATCTGCTGGAAGAGAGAATAGGTAGAAGGGTAGAGGAAATAGGAGTAGGCAAAGACTTCATGAACAAAACCCAGACCACACGGGAAATACTACAAAGAATCAACAACTGGCATTTCTTCTTAGTGAAAACCTTTTGCATAGCAAAAGAAGCCACCTACAGGTTGAAGAGACAACCCACAGTGTGGGAAAAACTTTTTGCCAGCTCTTCCTCAGACAAGGGACTAATATCTAAAATATATAAAGAACTCAAAAAAATCAGATCCCCCAAATTTAAAGACCCAATCCAAAAATGGGCATCTGAAATGAACAGACACTTCTCAGATGAAGAAGTAAAAGTAACAAATAAAGATATGAAAAAATGTTCAACATCACTGGTCATTGGAGAAATCCAAATTAAAACAACACTGAGATTCCACCTCACCCCAGAAAGAATGGCTCCTATCAACAAAACAACCAGGTAACAAATGCAGGTGGAGCTGTGGGGGAAAAGGGACCCTTCTCCACTGTTGGGTGTTTCCTGCTTGTCTCTAAATTTTGCCCCTAAGACAAGTATCTCACTGTCTCCATCTTCATCACATGCCTGGGTTTGCCGTTTGTCTCAGTCTCTTCCTCATCACAGACACGCCTGACACCGACACTTGCAGGAGAGGTTGATTTGGGCTCATGTTTCAGTCCACTCTCCACTGGCTCCAAGGCAGGAAGCGCAGGGCAGAGGGGCCTAGCGGAGGGAAAGGAGTTCAACTCATGGTGGCCAGGAAGCAGAGGGACTGGACAGCTGAACTTCCAGGTCTCACCCCAGCGTCACACCCAGCCCTCCTCTACCAGCACACACAGATGTGCAGCACGCATGACCCAAACATCTTCCAGAAGCCCCAGCCCTGGACACTGGAGCCGTGGAGCGATACTTTCGGTCTAGGCTGGAGCAGCTCCCCACAGCCTTCCTGCCCAAGCCTTGGAGCCTTGTGCTTCTCTTTACATGTGCCCAGGACTCCCCTAAAAGGAAAATGCACATCATCCAGGTGCTGCACAGGTGCTGTGTACCCCTGCCTCCGATTTCCGCCTGGCTCCCTGAGTATTCACTGGTGCCCGCTCCTTACCCGTGCCTGCTCCCACCTCTCCTCCAGAGAAGCAGCAAGTTCCACCAGCTTCATCCCACCCATTCCCTCACCTTTCTGGGCACAGAACAGGTACTCAGTGACTGTGCTCAGAAAGAACGACTGTACTGAATTCTTCTGGAATAGAAGCAGCAATTTCTTTAAATGTTAAATTTAGCTCTTTTTATGAGAAACCCATTCTCATTTTAGTCATTTAAAAAGTCAGAAAAAGGAAATTATAGTTGTCTATGACCTTTCATGATAGCCCTCTTGAGTGTTTTGTTAAAAGTGCAGAGAAAACAAATTCCATGGGGAAATGGTCCACTTGGGTGAGCAGACACTGAGTGTAATACATTCAAGGGGCTCAGGGTGACCTCAGTCGAGATAGTTTTGGTGCCACAATGGCAGGGTCAGAGCACTGGGAAGGGTCTTTGGTGAAATGTGTTGCCTGCCTTGATCGGCACTGTATGGTGAGGATGGAGGCAGACTAGGATTAGGGCAGTCCACCCACTTCCTGTGGAGAAGGATGGGAGAGCAGTCAGCTGAAGGAGAGGGCAGGAAGGCTTTGAGCCAGCCAGGCCTTCTGACCTGGTGTCAGTGGGGGACATGAACAGGAGCCAGTTGAGCCCAGGCACAGTTTGAAAAGACGGTCAAGGAAACATCCCATCTTTCAACGATGCTAGTCCTGAATTGGCTGCTTGTTGGACCATGTACTTACTCATACCTGTCGCACTGCATCATATTCTCAGAAAAGCTCCTTGCATAGTAGCATTGTTTCATTTATTCACTCATTCATTTTGCAACTTCTATATGCAGAATACTGCATTCGAGAATACAGACATAAAATGAATGCTAACATTTTTTAAATGAATGAAAACCTGAATAGACACTGAGTAATGAGAAATAGTCTAGTTCTAAACATTGAAATATAAATGAGTTCACCTCTGAGCTATGTCAATATTAATATGGATTGGAATATTTTAGAGGATGAGACACAAAATATGGCTCACAGTGACATCTCTAAGAGAGTAAGTGGTTTGCGAGAACACATGGCGGCTCTATTTCTAGCTCCAATGAAAATATAATCTTGCCTGGTGGAATGCGGCTGTGACTCTCGCATCTAGTGCCAGACTAAATTTCATTAACTGCATGATCTGTCCAATTGGCTGTGTGGGAATCAATGGTGAAACTGATGAAATCATTGATCGAGTGAAAAATGACCCAGTAACATTAAGCAGCAGTGACCAAAGTATTTCTCCTCAAAAGCAAAATGAAAATAGAAGTTCTACTGAAGAAACAGAAAACTAAAAGTAATGCAATGCTCAAGTAAATCCAGCCAAATTGTTCTCCATCCTTTGCATTCATTTTCCTTCTCATTCTTTATGTTTAAATGAGCAACCATCTTGGTATGGACACTGAGGAAGCCTTTTGGAATTTCTGATGCAAATCTGTTTGGTGAGTCAGGTTTATCTATTGTCATCTTTCCTTGGGAAGCAGCCTGAAGCGCATGACAAAGCTGAAAGCACCCCAGGAAGCCCAGTGTGGTGGCTCTTTTAGGGGTCCCCCTCATGCCACAATCCCCAACTCTTCCATGTCATAAATGGTGGTAACGTTTGTGACATAAATGCATGCCCTTGATTAGGTAAAAGTCTTCATCATCCCCTGTGACTTTGATGGCACAGTATGTAACATTAATGCAATGTAGCAACCCAAAGTTTTGCTCCATTAAATCTCTACCCTAAACAGTGAGCATATCAATTACTGCCTCAGAATACTGGGTGGACTCGGGGGGAGTGGGGTGATTCCTTGCTAATCTTGCAGGTAGCTTCTTGCACCATGTTTGCTGGCTGCACAGATCTCATTTGTCTTAATTGCACAGCAGTTGAAAAAGCTTTTTTCCCCAGAACTCTTACTATTTCAGTTGTTGGCCAAATTCTTGTTGAAATTCAGCCTTACTGGGAACAGTGGTCTGTCTGAAACCGTTGCACTTTTCTGTGTATCTTATCTCTTCATCTATAGGAGAAACTTGCCCTACACAAAGCAGCAGCATGTGAACCCTGACCCCATGCCCTCTCACACCATGTGTGTCGAAGTGCATGCAGGTGGTCCTGGTTACAGAGCGGTGTAAATCTGCACGTCTCTGCTAAATTTGCATGAGCTCAATATAATCCCGGCTTGCATAGTCTTTTTAAACTTGGCAAATTCATCTTTAAAGCAAAGGACTTGAACTTCACTTTCTAACACAGCAGTACCTATTTCCATGTCCTCCCTGGTCTGCTGCTGAAATGTGTCCAGTGTAAATAGTTACACACACACACACACACACACACAATTATTCACATACAGGAAGTGCCAAATGCTGTGGATTTCAAAATCTTACTACAGAAAGGTAAAATATCTCAGTAGTAATTTTCACTTTAATTATAAATTCAAACAGTACAATTTTAATAGATTAAACAAAACTGATTATTAACACTAATGTTATTTCTTTTCACTTTTTGAAATGTGACTATGGTAAAATTACAATTCCACATGTGGTTTAGATTATATATTTTTGAGGTAGCATTTGGCTGGAATGACCACAAATAAATCAACTTAAGGGTTTGCATAGTAAAGTAGATGATAAACTAACACCATGAAGTGATGAATATGCAGCACAGAAATGAGTCAGTTGAACAAAAATTGATAAGAAAAAGCCATAGTTACTAAAATAATTTCCAAAATAAAATAAAATAATTTCCAAATTTCCAAATCCACGTATGTGCCTACATATATGTGTGTGGAATACTCCTTCATATGTGTATGAATAAGTGTTTCAAACACAGATATGTGAGAAACTGGCCTCACTCATAGCCTTATTAGGGATGGTTTCCTTTGTAAGCTGAAGCAAATTCAAACGAAGAGAAGAAAGAGAAAGAAAAGTCATGAATTGGTCCACCCTCCCGACACAGTGCAGACATCTTCGCCTCTCTGTCATATGCCTCAGTGGCTCTACTCTGTCAGGTTCTCGAATCCACACAAGAGCTCAGGTCCTGGGCGGCCGATGGGCCTCGCAGGCAGCCCTTCCACGCTGGCGGCCGTGTCGCGTGGTAGAGTTTGCTCCTGAAGGGTGGGACGCGCCGTTCTGCATCTGCGGAGAACTCACTCACGCTCCTCTCCTAAGTGGAAAAGCCCTGCCCACATTTCCCCTTGGAGCCCTGTGGTGATGACTTCCTGGACTCAGTAGGGTATTCGTGTCCGCGATTCTTCATTCAGGGCCTCTCCGGACCTAGCAGGAAATATCCTAATGCCTCTTATCATGTTTAATGTACTTTTTCTTTGTTTTATACTTTCCCATTTTGCAAACTAGATCCAGGAAAACATTTTTACTTTTATCGGCTTATTTGCCCGCCCTGTTTTTTAACCTCTCTGTTTGAGACAGATTGTCACTATATACCTCAGGCTCTTCTTGAACTCGGTATGTAGCTCAGGTAAGTTTCCTATTTGATATTCTCCTGCCTCAGCCTGTGGAGTGCTGGAATTACAGTCTTCCAGCACCATGCACTGCCCTTTTTAACCCTAATCATTTTGTTTCATTTTTAGTGATTTATCTCTTTAAAATAATCTGTGTGGATATATTTACTTAATCAAATATAAGACTATTTTTGTTTATAATATTACCTAGGCTGCTGGTTAAGGTTTAACTAATATCCAGTTAAATTTATATGCTTTTTATTAGGTCTGTTTTATTAAGTGCTTTGTTTTATGACTTTTTTCTTTATTAAAAGATTTTTCAAAGAATGTAGTGCAGAATGTATGTATTATATCCTTATTTCCTGAAAATGTTAACTGTGTCTCTAGAATGGCAACATTTAACATTATTGTATTTGTATTTAAAATTGTCAGCTGACATTTTAGTTTTGAATCATGTGTGTTACATCAATCATTTTAGAATACAAATTTATAATTGCTCAGAGAATTTTATTTTGAGACTTACTGCCTCTTGCTCTCTCCTCTAAATTATCTGTCCTGCTTTAGAGTTATTTTGTGGCCGGATTCTCCTCTCAGAGGTCTGGAATGAGCTATGCTGCTGCCTTCAGTTCTCCAGAGGCGAGGCGTGGAGTTCATCTCTGTTCTGCAGGTGACAACACGGCAGCCATTTCGTGTGTATCCGAGGAGAGCTTGTGGCCGGCAGTGTATTCACAAAACACAAGCGCACCAGGAAAGGGACCCGGTATAAAAACCTGCACACAAATTCAGATTCACAATAAAAATGCACCAGAAAAGCTCATTCAAAAGAGAAGAACAATATGGATTTTTTCCATAATGTAAATTTATAGCAAATATGCAACACCACGCATGTCCAAAGCTGTATGCAGAGTTTGTTTTTCAAGACAAGAATGAACATGAAAGCATTGTGGTTCTGAAAGAAGCATCAAGGACTGGAAACTATTTGACCTTTTGCCCGAAGAAACAGGGGAAGGTGGGTGTGGTCATGCTTGCCTGTAGTCCCAGCACTCAGAAGGCTGAGCCAGGAGAGCTGTAAATTCAAGCCCAGGCTGAGAAACTCAGTGACTTAATAAAACCCCATCATAAAGTTAAAAAAAAGGCTGGGGAAGAAGTAAATTCCCTGGTTTTAGATTGAAAAAGAATAAAACATAAGGAGAGCTGACAATACCCACTAGCAATTAAGTAAAATTTGAAGAATAAAGAAACAGCTATAAAATTCACGTCAGTAACATATTTGCAGAGAACTTTCTAAATGCAACTCTCAGTAAAAATTGGAGAAACAGTGGTTGGTATGGGGGTCTGGAATCTCAGGTTCAATAACACTAACGTAAAAACCTGACCCCAAGGATTGCGTTAGGAAATGAGTGGAGAAACTGAGAGGTGTTCATGGTCAGGAGCTGTGATGCTGGCAGCGAGGATGAATAGCCCCACATAACAGAGACGGAAGAGAAGGTGATGTGTTTTGATAAGAAGAAAATAATCAGCCAGATTTATGATCGCAGGCAGTTCAAGGAGTAGCGTGTCAGATAAAGCAGTCAGTGAGCCCTTGTGGGGCTGTTACTTCTTGGTGGACATCTGTAAATCTTACTCTTCATGTGCATCACCTTTGTCCCAAGCAGTGCCTGTCTCCGGCCACTCTCCATAAACAATTATCACAAAGGGAAGAGAGGGTGATATTAAGGACAGGAAACAAGGTAAACTCCATGTCAAGTCTGTAAAAGCAGAACAAAGCCAGGTATTCTTTCTTAGATGGTTTGGGTACAGCATTACTTTAAAGTTTAATTTCTTTCAAATTTCACTTGTTATAATTTAGACAAGTCATATTTATTACAGTTAATATATAGCACCATAAAATTTTGACAAATTTCTATAGAAAAAGTGATCACTATTCTTTATTTTCTTTTAGTAATTTTTTCTTTTTTACTTTTTTCCCCTGTTGTTTACATTTTAATGGTACACCATGCACATTCTCAGCCAATATATTTCCAATCTTGGTCACCTAATTTATTTTAAATTAATCTACTGCCCTAGAGTTTCTGAGCATACATTTATCTAATTAAATTCAGATCTTGCTACAAATGGAAAAGACTTACTTACAAAGTGTGAAATTACCTAATAATGTCTTTCAGTTCTTAAAGGTTTTCTAGGGTGTTCTAATTGCTTTTGTGACATCAGGTTTAACTGTTATGCTGATACATAAGCAAAATAACCAGTTTATACTTGCTAAAAGTAAAATTCATGGTGAAAATTTCCTCATCATGTTACGATGCAGTTAATACATTGAAGCTCAAAATTCTGTCAAAGTCATACCATCTTCCTAATCCTAAATCCCAAAATAAATGATAGAGATATTGAACTAATGAGATTCAGATGTCCTCAGTAAATAATAATTATTTCTAAAATGTTAAGAGTTGACCTTTTTGAGGTGGAAGACATTCAATGAAAGAAAGTTATCTAAAATATATTACTATTGAAATAGTTGTTTCTATTATAAAGTATAATCAATACAGGAAAAACTTAGGAGTCTGGTCTATGTTTGCATATACTGTAATGCTCATTAATTTTAATTGTAAAAAATGAAAACTCTAAAATACTTTTTAAAATTGCATCTACCTGCAAGGCAGAGGATGTTGTACTTAATCATTAACCATGCAGTTCCTAAGGGAAAAATAACACGAGGGATATTGGCAAGGAAATTATACAAGCTGAACTTTTATCTGTGTATATGAGGGTCCCAGAGAGGGGCATTGTTTTTTGTTTGTTCTGTCTTTTATTTTTCATAACTAAGTTACTAAACCAAAGCAGTCTTTAACATTTAATGGGATGGACTTGCTATAACTTTTGTCTCTGATCTTTCCAAATGCTGGTAACTTAAGATTTATAGTAGTTTGCATGGTGGATTATGCTGCCTAAGTGCTCAATAAGTTTCTCAACTGCATCTCTAAACTTCAAAGTTAGTAGCAAAACTGAGTGTGGAAAGTGAAAGGCTGGCACTCACTGAAGGCAGCCAATGGCCTGAATGAAAGCTCTCCAGCTGCCCTCCCTGCTCTGCTCTCCTGGCCTCACTCAATGAGTGTGTCCGGCGAGTTCTGCCCTGGTGGTCAGGCTGCTGATGGGCCCTTCCTGTGCAGCACCTATCCCTCTGTCCTGGAAGAAGGGCTGTCCCTCCTCCGACAGTGGCCATTCTCACAGCCTGGAGTCGTGAGAGCAGAACCATGTGCTCAGGAGCTGTCTCCACATGCAATCGGAAGGTGACTTTTTCAAGGCAAAATGGTTTAATGAGGGCACACTTGAAACATTTCAGATAATCGGGTAGCATTCCTAAGTAATGGTCGGAGAAAATTCTAACATTGCCCCATCAAATGAGATATCCAAGACACAGTCTTTCATATCCAGTGATTCCTTGCTGAAATTATGTCCTGGCAGCTTCAGGATAAAGGGATCCTAGGTAGCTTGTTTGAATATCATCACTGATTTCCTGGTAGATTACTAGATTCTTTCAGCAATATCTCATTCATGGAATGTATTCTTACATGTGTCGTAACACAGTGAGCTATTTTTTCAGAGATGGTGTAGTAGAAATTTTTTAAAATCAGAAATCTACAAGTTCACTTTCATCCCAGTGCCATTAGGATTCATATGATATCAACGAAGTTATCTTGCTTGGCATGTTAAAGTGTGGCTGTAACTAGATTGTTCATCTGGTTCTTACTTTAGAATCCTAGTTCCCATCATTCAGAGAACTACATGCATTTAACAGCTTCAGGCTCATGATTCCTACATTGGGTTTCTTTTGAAAATACAACTTTCTTCATGTCTCTATTTTCTTCCCCCACATAATGCTAGCATTTATATGAGATCCATTAATTTATAATGGATTCCTGTGTGAATAGTGTAGAACAGCAGGAGGATGAGTTGGTGAACACAAGCCAGTCTTGTATGGACATTGTGTGGATTTATATCAAGCTGTTTTTCTGGATATGACCACAGGCAAATTTCTCACTACTCAATTTCCTTGGATATACAATCAGTATAATGATTGTACCTAGTTAGGAAGATGTGACAAGCCATAACTTACTATTATTGTCTATATGAATACTATTTTGTTTATCATTAGTGTTATACAGGTATTAGCCAAGCTGAGGTTATAGCATTAAAACAAGACATTTACCATTCTCTTCCTATGTATTTATTTTTTAGTCCCAGCATATATGCAGAGTTCTTGCAGAATTTCCAGCCCTCACCTCTGTAAGACACAATCTTAGTTACTACAGTATAGTATTTGTGAATAGTTACCTATCATTAGCTTTGCTTTCCAGGTAAAACAACTTTTTTCAAGTCTACATGAGTCAGTTGCTTCCCTCCCTGTGCAGCAATATTATGCCACACATTTCTTACACAAAAATCTTTATTTGACATAATATAAATCCCATCCTGGGATTCCTCAGCATTCTGTTTAATTTTTACTTAATTTGCATACAGCAATTTTACTCAATAGAGTATATCTATATGAGTTTTACAAATACATAAAATCAGGTATTTACCACTAATGATTATTCAAAACAAGTATGTCATCATAAAATCTCCAGTCGTTATGTACATGAAATAAAATCTCAAAAGGGGAAGATGCAAATTGGAGAGAATACATTTTGAAGGAAAAATGGCCAAGAATTTACCTAAGATAGTGATAGGCACTAAAGAGTCAACTGAAAGAACATCAAAATGCATAGAGGTGATATATTTGGATTGCTGAAAGCAGGGGTGGGGTTCTTGAAGTCAGCCATGGGTGCCAATATCTGACCTGACCTCCCCACATCTCAGTGTCCCTTTGCCATGTAGTGGTGCGTCCCTAGGCCAGGCATCACAGCACACTTGGGAGAGAACCACATTCTGCTCTACAGCTTCCGAGACATCCTCTTGTCTCATAGAGCTTGGTCATTTCTGTCCTAAGGAAGCAAAGTTTCTCAACCTGCTTCTCGATGTCAGGTTTTGTCAACTTTCGTTTTTGAAGAGCATTTTTTCCCCATGACTAGTTTCTGCTAAGTTCCAGAACATCGCAATCTTTTGGTATTTCTTTCAGTTTTCTTATTAAACACATTGCAGCTGTGTCCTTAGCAGATTTCTATAGTGCGTCTGACCCTTCATGCCCAGCTGTTTTCTTATTTCATATCTGCATTTTAACTCTATTGAGATCCTCTAGGAGTTTGCACTAAAATTTACATCATACTCTCAAGCTAGTATCACTTGAATCTTCTGTTATTAAAAATGAATATCAAAATTCTGAACATACAGGTAGAAACTAATTATGTGGGTAGAAATCCCCTTATTTCTTTCTGGCTCTTAGAGCGATATATGGAAGATGCAGTATATCTTATGAAGTTATTCTGTAATTTCTTCATTTAATATGTTTCTAATACAATCACGTCATCTCTACAACTTACCTATGAGTAGTCTTATGTAAATTGTGGTATTACAGTGTGCAGTATATCATGTATAGAGTCTGGGATATAGAATATGGTGATACTGATATATAGTTATCATAAATTTTTAATAGTTACGAATCACAATTGATCAGGAAATCTCTTAAATGACCAACCAAATTCAATTTCCAACTTTCTTCTCCCAGGAAGAAAGTAATATAAATTAATTTTTCACTTTTGTATGTCATGTTTATTTGAAAGCATTTTGATTGCTTGATGAGGATTTGCTTTAGATTCAAGACTTTATGGCAAGGATATGAGTGAATTCCTGCTCGGCAACAGAGCGCCCTATGTGGAGGAGAAAGGGGAGTCTTCCTGAATTGTGCCTGTTGCTGTGAGAAACAGTTCAAAACCCCAGCAGTGGGAAACTGTGCTTCATCTACGAGCTGCAGATCTTGGAACACATTCAGTGTGGTTCACGGAAATATTCACAGAGGAAAAGTCCTGGTGAAGCTCACTCAGGGGGGCAATTAAGGGAAGCTGGCCTTGAAGGTCACAGAAGCTCTTCCCAAGTGTGGGACCTGGAGAGCCGAGCCTGGGGTGCGGAGACGGGGCTGATGTCTGCTTCGTCAGGGTGGGCCAAAGGCGCAGTGCTCGCACGTGTCAGGGACGTGACCGCCGGAAGCTCAGGTGCGGGCATCTGCAGACTCGGGTGCTCACACCCTTCCTTCTGTCTTGGACAGACAGGTGGAATTCTGTGTCGGTCCCTTCCCGCTTCTTCCTTAGACGGCAGATTGGGCAGACTGCTCATTCTCAGAGGAGCTGGTGCCGGCTTTCGTTCAAACTCCAGCCTGGCCCGGCAGCCTGAGGTCCGGCCACAGGGATGACCCGACCCTGCCTCAGCTGCTGCCTAGAAACTCGCAGCAAGGTGGAGGAATGTACCCTTTCCTCCAGCCAGTACCTGAGGAAGGGCCCCTGAACTCCTGTTCTTAGAGTATGTTTAAAACACACACAGCATGGCCCTGTGCAGCTCAGTGCTTTTGACATAATACCTGATGCCCTGGACTGTCAGGACAGAGGCTGACTTTGGGCTTACAGTTTGTGGAGGTTTCAGTCCTCAGGCAGCTGTCTCTCAAGGCGTGGTGTAGGAAGCAGCAGTTGCAAGTTCAAACCAGGTGTGCAACAGCATCTTAGTGAGATCCTGTCTTTAAAAATCCAATGAAAATGTTTCTGGATGTAGCTGAATGTGACGACTGTGGATCCAGTCCCCAGTATCACACACACAGCCCTCAATAGCACTTTATATTTGTGAATGTTCTAGGCCAAAATAAAGAAGAGTTTGAGGAACAAGTTCACTCGCACATGTTGAAAGCAGACCCTGAGCTCATGTGGTGCATGCGTTGGTGGAACTGAGATCTATGTACAATTAGCACACATATGTGTGGATTGACAGCGAGCAGCCCCTTTTCCACTACAGCTTACACTCAGACTGACTGGGACCTCACTTTAACCCCTGCTGCTTCAGAAGCGTGTACTTTGAATTTGGATAATCGTCAGTTTCTCTCGCTGGGGTAGTTTACTCAGTACTGAAACTGTTCTCTGTAAAGCCTGGAACAGAAAACTCAGCTAGCTTCAGTCATCAGGAGAATGAGGCTGAGACTGAGAAGAAGCTGCTCAAGCCTGAGCACGCACGAGGCCTCCTCCCAGGACCGGCAGGGACTTGAGTCCCCACCAGCTGCTCCTCCGCTCGGGATGACCTTGGCCATCTGCCAGGGCATCTGGGAGGCTCAGGAGCAGTTTCTCCGGGAAAGGGGCAACTCCATCTTCTTGTGGGGAAATGAATGTTAGCTGTTCGAGGAGGCTCTGAATTCTTTAAAATACTTTCTAGTTTTTGAACTCCACACTGGGCTGGGCTCAGCCTGACTCCCAGCTGATAGTAGCAGAGGTGAGTGACTGTTCCGGGGTCTGTCCGTGCAGGCCAGAGGCTGGGGCTGGGGGAGCCGGGCCAGCGGAGGCCTTCACTCTGCCCTGGAGAAGGATCAGGCTGGGTGGGCAAACGTGGATCTGGGGGGCTACCTGTCCTCTGTTACATGGATTTTAAGAGAAAGAAGAACAAGCAGACAACACCAGGAGGAACTGCATTGCAGCTCAATTCAGACGCTGTTCTGTGATGTACAGCACTATTTCACGGAGACTTGGTGACCTCTGGCACAGGTTGTCTGCTGAATAGAGGAGAAAAAATAGAGGACTCTAATTTTCTCCCGAATGATGGGAGGCTGTGCCCAGGATCAGGTTAGAGTCAGAGTGTTGGACAGTACCTTCGACAGAGTAGAGGCTGTGAAGCAACATGGTCTAAGCTGAGCTTCTGTGCTCTCCGGGTATTTCTCCACCAGCACTCCCCCAGGGAAACTGGATGGCATCCAGCAAATGCATCATGACGAAGATAAATAAAGCTGTGACCTGAGCTAAATGGCCCACCTGGAAGAACGCGTGGATCCTGTGTGAGGAGACTGCAACTCACAGGATAGCATCCAGGACGATGTAACGTACACATGTTGTCCGTCGGTCTAGAATTCTTATTTTTAAAAATCATTTCTTGGTAAAATAATGTGTAGTAGAGAGTTAGAGGCAATTACTGGGAGAAAATTCTACGTGAATCTGTGTGCTTCTGGTAATCTTGTGGCGAGGACTGAGGCTGTTTATGGACTGCCATTCTGATGGTATTTCTATCGCAGGCAGCCTTGGGAGACCTAGAGCTCCCTGACCAGGCCGAGAGAGGTAAGACCTCTCTCAATCAAAGGAGGGGCAGACTTACTAGCACCGCTGCTACAGGATGGGAGGCTTCCTAAGCTGTTTCTCAAACCCCCTGTATACCCAACATCTGGGTCGCTGTGCTTGTCCCCGACGAGACAGGGGGATGAGAAGCCAACCTGGGCAGGACAACACCTGCTGTGCCAGGGGTACTGAAATCCTTCCTCTCTAACCTGGGTTCCGCTGTCTGCCAGCACCTACAACACCTTGGCTGGTTAGCGTGTTGACTTGCAGGTAGAGAGAACAATCTCAGATTCGCACAGGCAGGGTCTTAAAACACACAGATAAAGCATACATTTTCTCCACTTTTGGCTTCGAAGTTTGGGGCGGTCATCAGCCCTGGCTTTGCAGTGGAGACCTGCAGCCCACGCGAGCTGTGAGGTAGCTGAGCCCGGGCTCCGGTTTCGGGAAGCTGTGAATCGGAGGGGGGTTGGTTCATCATCAGCTGTGATGTATTATTTACAGTCCCAGTTTTTTCTTCCTGATTTCAGGACAAAAATAATAAAGCATCCTGTTAAAATATCTGAAAGCACCTTGCTCACAGTGTTAGCCCTTTGCTGCTGACCTCTGTAATGCAACTCAGTTTACATCAAATCTCTTCTATTTCTCTCATCTAAATTCCAGTTTCAATCTGATCTTCAAAAATCAGAATGTTCCACTGAACTTATTACTTTCATTCAAAAATGTACTTCAGCTCACTCCAACCCATCGGATCGGCTGTCCCTGGTGGTGATGACTGCAGTCATCATGGCCTTCTGCACACCTGGCACATGGTCTTCGTGGCTCCCTGCTGCATGTCCAGCTGCTCTGTCACCTGTCCTGAATGCTCACTTCGACTCATCAGCGCATCTCCCAGCCCCGCTGGCACTCTCCACCAGAGAGCCTTCTGTACCCACTGCCCTGCAGCGTTCCTGCTATCCTGGCACAGCCTGGCTCCAGGTGCTGACCCGACCTACTTCCCCGGCCTCTGCTGAGCCCCACCTGCATCCACTCCCCAAGAGGCGCCCTGTTCCTGGACACCTGGGACACGTGGACTTCCTTCCTCAGCCTGGTGATCACTTCCACCCTTACCCACTGTGCCAATGTCTTCCTCTCAAACGTTCCCTCTTCCTGGAGGGTTTCCAGCTTTAGTTCCTCACCTGAGTGGATTCTAGTTCTGAAACGCATGTCGATCGTTGAGTGTGACATATTTTGTGGGTGTTTTGTATTAGGGTTGGGACAGAGTGGAAATGTAAGAGGCTGAGAGCCTCCTTAGCGGTTTGCTCCATTCATTCTTCACATCGCTGTACATCCAGGAAGGAGCGCAGGTAGTCATAAAACATCTATGTATCAGAGACTATAAATAGCTGCATTTATTTAGTAATTTTGAATCCAACCACATGATTGTTGAAAGCTAGATAGGACAGATATCAACTAAAGGTAGTAAATTTGCTTAAAAATTTCACATCATATTATTAGTATGTGAATATTATCAACATGGAATTCAGATGGGACGTCTTCAGCAGTTTGATCGAAGATGTGAATAACAGGCCACGTTTGCACTGTCTGTGAGATGAGTGTGTGAAGAGACCTCTTGCTTCCAGGCAGTGGGCTGCCCTGTATCTGGAGCAGGTCTCTCCAACAGGAGGGAGAGCAAGTCTTCATGTTCCCTAGTCGTTATTTCCTTTTTCGGCAGAAAATCCAGGGGCTGCCTTACAGAGGAATGTTTTGTTTTGTTTTCTTCTTGCAAGTGTAGAAGAACACCCTCAGCTTTTATGGGAGAAACGGCTGATGGGTCAGCCAGGGTCAAGCTAAGGATAATTACCGCTGAGTCAAAGCAACAATAGGGGGGATTTGTGGAGCCTGTGAACTTGTGGAAGCAGTGACAATTCACCGAAGCACAACTTCACGTGGGAATGCCTCTACTGGCTTTGTGTGGAATGCAAGACAGCATGATTTGGCTTTCCACTAGAAGTTTTCCTAGCTCTTAAAAAAAATTCCTAAGTAATATGGTTCCTTATTTGCAAGCACCTTACTTACAAATATAATCTTTATTTCCACCCATCTCCATGAAGTGATTATTAGGAGATTGCTAGCAGGAGACCTACTTTTCTGAGTTACTCTGTATTGAACAGCCCAATCTCTGGTAAGTATTCTTACCATAAAATAATGGACGCTAATTAAAATAACAGCAAAAATGCAAAAATAATATTTTGATGTAATATTTCTGACAAAAACAAAATCAAAGCAACAATTCTAAATTTTACTGATTTATATTTCTGTATGCACATATGTGTGTGTTCACAATTCTAATGGTCAAAATTCAGAGAATTTTTCCTTCCAAAGAAAACCTTTGTCATTTCTAATAAATAACCTGCGATGATCAACAATACCATGGAAAGGGATAATAATTTCTGACTGCTCTAACTTTACTGTATTATGCATTAGTTTAATGGGTACTCAGTTTACTCTTGGTTGGTGAAGGTTTAAGCTTTACACAAGGAATGAATATAACACACTGGACAAAGAAAGGAAAAATCAGAACTGTTGTTGATAATGCATGTTTTCTCCTGAAAGGTAGTCAAATAACTAAAGCGGATGTTACAAATAAGCACTAAAGGACTATCTGAAATGTGTGGGAGGAGGGAAGATTGCAACTAATGAAAAACTAGCACTGGAATTTTGTCAGGGAAAGAAAGACCTGCAGTCACCAGGAAGAAGGGGACAGGGAGAAGCCGTTTCGCTGAGGCTGCAGGGCGGGTGCCTGTGGCTGGGCTGGGTCTCCCAGGTGCAGCCTCCACATCTGCGCTCTCAGCCGGGACGCCTGGGTGGGACTTTCATGCTTAACTTTGCTTTGTGGAAGTGCGATATAGATCCTAGATCCTAAGCTGCTCCTCTGATTGAACAAATAGTTACTTGATTGTTATTAATAATTATTATGATTATTAATGATAACAGTAAGTATCATTAAGAGAGCAACCAAGAAATGCACAAGGTTGGGAGAAAATTCAGATATGCATAAGAGTTGATGGCAGCCTCATAACACATTTAGCTTAGAGAATCGGGAACGTACAGCACAACCGAGGAAAGAGGTCTGAACTGGATGCACAGGTTTATAAGTTGCAATTTTACTCAGTTAATAAACTAAAGAAACAGCAATTTGATGAGGAAACAAATATATGTCCACTCTTGTCCTTCCAGCCAGGAGGCAGTGATGGGCCTGAACATGGCCCCAGATGGTACGGCAGGAGAGAACCGGACGCAGTCATTGCCAGGACCTGTCCCTGGATGAAGACCAGGGATCCTGAGAGAAGGACATCCAGGGAGGCTGTGGGGGAGGCAACTTGCCCAGGGCACTGCCAAATTCCCCCTGAGAATCTAAGCAAGGCACAGACATTGATGTGTTTTCATGACACAGGCAGAGATTCCAGGGTGTCAGATACATCTGAAAATTTCAGGCAGAGCATCAGAGAGAGAAAGCAATGTAGGGAATTATTCCCAAAAATCTCTCCAGGGGTTTGCTTGAATACATGAAAAATTAAGATCTACCAATGTGCAAAGTAAAACCTTCAATCCTGAGAAAAATGGACTGGAAAACTGAAAATTTCCCAAAGTTCACACAATCCTAGGACATTCAAACCTCACCAGCTAGATAGGAATATACTTAGTTAGACACCTGTATTCAGAGAAGACCCAGGAGGGGCCCTGATTTAATGGTAGGGCAAGGTTAGCCTAGAGCAAACACTAACACCAAGTGACCAATGAATCTGCAAACAACCCAACTGCCCACTGACCCAACATCAACTTCTTACAAAGAATAAAATGAAGGCAGAGCACTTGACATGTTTGGCATCTGCTCACATTTTCTATAACTTCAGAGCTGTTCCGATATGTGTATCATAAGTAGGACAAAAGTTAATCCATACAAATAGACTAGAGAGGAGAAAAGAATTTGCAAATATCAAAATCCTGGTGAAAGCCACACATATAGAGAGATGTCTACTAGACAATCCTCTGGTCCAGTCCATACTTACAGTTGACCATTCAAAGGGTGTGAAAGTTCCTTATAATTCCTGCTCCTGGTTCCTGGCATAGAGCTCCAGAAATCTGTATGGGTAGGAATGACAGGCACATCTCTCTCTCTAATATTTATTCTTTGTTCTTTTTCCTTAACTCAGGGTTCCTGAGACCCCTGTAATTCCATCAGTAATGCGAACATCTTCCAGTCACCTCAGGAGAAGGCCTGGTTTCCAGGGGAACCAACCATGCAACCACAGGTCTGGAACTTCGGCTTCCTGGCTGTGGGAGAGCTGAGAGAGGACAGGCTACTAGTGAGGCCCCCTAAGCACAGAGGACAGGATTCCCAGAGGTCCTGGGTCTCTGACCTGGGAGGGGCTGGCAGGAGGCTCTGCCCTCCCCACACGCCTGGGGCAGCTCCTCCATCCCCTGCTCATCTGTGCTCCTGGCAACCTCCTGCCCATGAGTGGAGACACACAGGCCCCCTGTGTCTCACTGGCCTACGCCAGGGGTGACATCTGCCCATAGGTAAAAAGCCCATAAATCAGCCCACATTTGTGTGCACAACTGATTATGGACAAAGATCTCCACTTTATCTTTAGAGGGTAAAGCCAGCCTTTCCCATAAATTCTGCTGGAACAACCAGATATCTCTAAGGAAAAATACTCCACAATCTTCACCTCTCACCTTGTAAAAGATTCTGCAGTAAAGAAGGATAAACTTGAATATTTGTAGGAAAATGGATGCAGTTTGAGACCAAAATGTTAAGAGAAATAAATCAGACACACAAGCTTAAATATTGCATGGTTTCTCTCACATGACAAACTCAGGGTATAGAAGTAGTACAAAATAAAAGACAGATAATAGGAAAAAAGAGAGAAAAATTATTGTTATGTAGCATGGACAGTATTTCTAAAAGTGTGCCTTGATTACATATAATTGCTTTATGTGTTTCATATGTCTTTGGACTTTTCATCAGGTGGTTCACCTGTGCTATCAGTGGTGGTGAACCCATGGCAGGCGTGGTATGGCGGGCACGCAGAGCCCTCCTTCTGGGCCCAAGAGCTGAGTCTCCCTGGCGTCACCTCCGTAGCCAAGAGCCAGGCTCAACTGCTGCTCTGGTTCTTTGCAATAAATCCGTGGGTTTGTGGCTGCTGTATGGGCAATCACACCTCTAAACCACTCGTCTCTAAAAGGTTCACCATCACTGCTATATGAGATAACATTATAAGGTCTTATAACATAAATAAATGTAATGCTGGAGAAATAAAATGGGGATGGAGGGAAGAAGGAAAAAAGAACTGAGATACTATATGTCCCTTTACCAATCCCTACAATGAATATAATCATTATGCACTGCAAACCAATTCTAATAAAAATTAAACTAAAAAGAATTGAAATGGATACAAAACCTAAACTTAGATCTATAAGTAGGAAATTCTATCCAAAATGGTGATGGAATTTTTGTTCTTTATACAACCACATTGTTCTTAAGATAAAAAGAGCACTATGATCAATTTTACTCCGCAGATGGAAATCATCAACATTCCACAAATGCCCACTGCCTCATATCAATAACACTGTACTGATGGCTTTAAAGTGTAAAACAAATGGGGGCTGAGGATTTAGCTCAGTGGTTCCAGTGCCTGCCTTGCAAGTGCAAGGTACCGAGTTCGATTCCCAGTACCAAAAAAAAAAAAAAAGTGTTAAACAAATAAATCAATTTATTTTTGGAAAAAATAATAAAATTGATGTGTCAAAAGCAGAAACTTGTACCAAACCATGAAACAAATAGGAATAATTTTAGTATTTTGAAATAAAAGAGGCAATGCCCATAGAATTATGATAAATGTATTTATGTTAGCAGAGCATTCTGAGGATATAAACAAAATGTTCTGTATATCATTGAAAAAGTTGGAAAGCATCCTAATTCATTAAAGAATACCAGAATAACCTTGATACCAAAACCCAACAGAATGAACAATGACACTTCAGATATATCTCACATTGAATCTAGTGCCAACATTTTAATTTAATTCTAACAAATCAAATCCAGCAATGCATTAAAATTATGAAAAAATACAATTCATTTCAAGGACTAAAGCCTGATTCTAGGCAAAATGTGTTATGTAATTTACAGTTACAACCGCAGCACTTTCTAAAGCTCTTGCTCTCTCAGTGCAGCCTTTATGTGAGAAGTTCACACTGGTTAAAGTTGTGCCCCTTCAAAGCATGAGATGCAGAGGCTGAGGATTCAGAGCTAATGCAGATCCCTTGCCTTTGCCCCCAGCCTCCTCTCTCCGCCTCCGCAGCCTGTCTTACACCTGCCTCTCGTGCTCGGGTCTGAGTTACCTTACAGGCTGCGGCGCGATGTCGCCCTTCCCGAATTCCTCCCCTGAAGTATCTGAAGTCCTCCGGGCACCAAGAAAAATAGGAAGGAGGTGAGGACAGGCAGGCAGGGAGGGAGGAGGCCGAGAGGGAGAGGCAACCTCACACGTGGCCCTGCTGTCCTCTCCCTGAGTAGATGGCAAAGGTCTCCTTTGGAACTTGGTTGCTTATTTTCCCAGGAAAATGCAGCTCAGGGAATGAGGTACTGGTTTCCATAATACTCCAATTGTTCCATGATCAGCAGATATTATGTTCAGCTTTACTATTCTGTAATAATCTGCTTTGAAAGTATAATCTTACTTTGGCCCGGAAGCGATTTTAGTATCTTGCTTATTGTCAAACTCTTTTTTTTTGGTACTAGGGATCGAACTCTGGTCCTTGCTCTTGCGAGGCAGGCGGCAGAACCACTGAGCTAAATCCCTGGCCTGTCAAACTCTTTTTTAAACAATGACTTTTGACAGAGTTCAACAATAGCAAGAGGTAAGTGCGTCCAGTCTGAGAGATGCAAAGAGCGTTATGTTCTTGCAGGTGGCTCCTTCAACCGCGATCCTCTTCATCTCAGCTCACCAAGGTGTGCACCATGCACTTCCGCATGCATTTCTGCCACTTAATGGTTCAACTGTATCCCAGTCATATGAAAGATCGTTCCCCGTGGCTTAGGCTATTAGATGCTATCACATTGCTCATGCCATTTGGGAATTTACTTTACCTCAGTGTTATTTTCGGTGTTGATCCTTACAGCTTTGCTATTGCATTTTCTCATTGCCCAAAGTACTGTCCTGCAAACATTTAAAATCACCCACCTACCTGCTGACCATTCCAGCAGTGCCCCAGTCTCATTCTCTGTGTGCACACAGGAAACGACCTTGCTCAAGGGACAGGAAGATGCACCTCCAGGGTCACCGCCTACTCTTCATCGAAGAGCTTCTCTTTATCAAAGTTGGGTAATTTTCATAAACTTCAACATGAGAATTTGCAGCTAAGTTTCTCTTCATCATATTTACATTGATGAAATATGATGAAATACATGCTCCCCGTCACTCATTACCACTAGGGAGTTCTTTGTTCCTTCCCCTGGTTAGTATATGTCTGTGGTACACAATAAATATATTTGTTTTGGGGGATTCATACATATGCACACGCCATGTCAATCATTTTTATCTCCTCTTTCCCTCTTCTCCCTTTCCTCTCCACCTATCCCTCGATCCCCTCTCCATGCCTACAGTCTGCCTCCCAGCTTCCTAGCTTCTGTTTATTTTTCTCCTAAATTACATATTTTTAGGTTTTCTCCTGTAAGAGAAGCCATCCAACATTAACCTTCCGGGTCTGAGTTATTTCAATTAACATCAAGGTCTTGAGGTGCATCCATTTTTTCATGAGTGACTCAAATTACCTTCTCCAGGCCTGAGTGCTACATCATTGTGTATATCCGCCATGTTTTCTTCATCCATTCATCGTTAATGGGCATATGCCTGCTTGAGACATGTGGCTATTGTGAGCGGTGCTGCTATAAACATGGGTGTGCATTGTGCATGCATCACTGACACATGGAGTTGGTGAGCTTGTAAACTACTGCAAACACTGTGGAGAACAATATGGAAATTCCTCAGGACACTAAAACTGCATTCTATCTAACCCAGCCTGACGTTCTCTGGGTATCTTCCGGAAGAGTTAATGCCTTTCTCCTCCATGGGTAGCTTCTCCAATGCTGCCCAGCTGTGTCATCCTGAGAGGGTTCTGCCCAGTCTGGGATTGGTCTATTCCTCTTCTGAGTGGGAAGTAGGAGCCACAGCTGTTCCCAGGCCGAGGGAGTTCTCTGATGCCAGGGGTCAGGCATCAGGCGGATGTACCCTACCCATTTTCAAGCCTTTGCCAAACTGCTGCACTGTGGGCTTACTCTTTATGTTTCAAAGCCGAGCACTCTGCTGTCAAGCTCTGTCCCTCTTGTGCATAAGGAGGGCCCTTTGTAGTTTAATGGAACTGAGCTGCCCAAGTTTGCCTGAGCCAGCAAAGGTTCGGGACTCATTTCTCTCCATCAGCTTTTGCCAACTTTAGTCTTTGAGCTAGATTTTCACCCTGTGACTTTATATTTGATAGATTAAAAAGTGTTATTTTAATTTGTCTTTCTTTTCCTTACTAAAAACACTGGGGTAATATCTAGTAGGATTGCAGTCACAGTAGAATATTTTTGTAAGTAGAGGCATTTACACCAGGATTTATAGAATGTCTTAAAAACTCAAAAAATAGAACAGGCACAAGAATAAAAACTAAATTTCTAGTTTTGTAAATTTATAAAGTAGCTTACTTTAAGTTCATAATTATTTGCTCTACTTTTTCCAAACCACATTTTTCAATATTTCCTAATTACCATGTCTCTATTTTTGCCTAGTTCTCATTGTATTAGCAACAATTCTCCATAAAATGTTTTAAAAAGTAAAGAAAGTGGGCAGGATTTCTTTGGCCCTAATTCAGTGGTTATAACCTCTATTATTTCCTTTTGAATTAAGTCCCAATTTTGCAGAATTTGGGGGCTGATGTATTCGTTAAGAATCTGCTAATCAGTTCTTATTTTGAGTGCTTTGAACAGGAATACTTAATGTTTCCCCAAAGCCTTCCAATATCTAAGGAATGATCATATAATATTTTATTGTACTTCCATTAAATTTTAGATTGTATTAATTGATTAATGATCCAACTTTATATTCCTGTTATTAAACTTTCCTGGCCACAGTATAATATTTTTCCTAATATATTGCTGAAGTTTGTTTTGTAATTTCATGTCTAGAATTGTTGCATTGATATTCCTGTGATATTTTGATCTTACATTCAGTTTTGTGAGATTTTTTATCAGTTTGAATAAGATTATGCTGGATTTATAAAGTAAATCAGAAGCATTCTTTAAAATTAATTTTATTGGTATATTTTACGTATAAAATATAATGACATTCATCATTGGAGATTTGTACCTTTACATATCTTGATTCTTAGGAAAAAAAAGAAGCATTTTTTAAATTTTGTTGTCTAGAATGTACCATTGAGATTACCTAGACATTGAAAGGCTATAAAAATTCCCTGGTTTTCGTGCTTCTTCATGAAGTTGTTCTTTCAATTTTTTCTCTTTCAGTTGATTTATAAAATTAACAGTTTATATTAGGAAAATGTGTTACCAAAGAAGAAAATTCTTGTCATTTTACAGGAACGTGTAGTTCTCTTTTATGAAAGCATGGGAAATGGGAATTAAAGATACAACTGAGAAATGCTGTAATGCAGGCCCGAAGTGCCCTGGAGGGTCCACTTAGGCAATTTGCTTTCCATACATGGGGTACTTTGTAATTAACCATATTTTAGGTGTTGTGTCTGAAAACATTTTAAACACTATATTCCTCTGATTGAAAAGTAGTTTATTATTAACATCTTCATCCAACCCAAAGCAATATACAGATTCATTTAATATCTAGAAATGGCCCAATAGGATTCTTCACAGAAAGCATTCTAAAATTTCTATGTGGCCACTAATGACTCTAAATAACCACAGGAATTTGGAGGAAAGAAAACAAAGTTGAGCACATCACACTTCCTGATTTATAGTGCAAGTAATGCAGCCCAGCGGGGTCTCTTCACCCACACAGAACAGACCAGGGGAGCTGCTAGACACCCAGAAAACATCTAGGAATGTTGTCTTCACCGTGCGCTTCTATCAACTCAAAACGGATGCAGACACTAAGTCTAAGGCCTAAACCGACAGCATACCTTCAAGGGAATGTCAGGGCAAAGCTCTTCAAATTGACTTGGACAGTGCTTTTTTTTTTTACTAAGGCACCAAAAATACTCAAGCTACAAAGGCAAAAATAAATTAGTGAAAACTACATGGAAATTAAAAATCTTTTGGGCAGCCAAAGAAAGAATTAAAAAATTCAGTGGAAGCCCACAGGCTTACAACTCAACTGGGAAAAAAAATCCCTGATTTTAAAATGGAGAAAGAATCTGAGTACACATTTCTCCAAAGAATCTAAAAAATAGGTAATGGGCATATGAACTAATATAATTAATATATAGTCATATAATAAATTGTTAGGAATGTAATTGTCCTCTGTGTGATACCACCTCACATCTTAACACAGCTGCTATAAAAAGAAGAAAAATGGACATGGGAAAAGGTGGAGAGAAAAGGGGAGCTCTGCACGGTTTCTGGGAAGGGAGTTGGTGCATCTTTCTGTGAGACAGGAGGTTTTCCAAATATTAAAAATAAGGGATCGTATGACCCAGCATTCATTCTCTGGGTACATACCCACAGGAAACGAAATCACGACCATGTAAAGGTAACTTCAGCCATGTGCGTGTTGCACACGCTTAACAACAGCCTGGATACAGAAACACCCTGGGTGCCAGTGGGAGAAGTGCCACCATATATGTAATGCATGTATATTGTTCTATATACAAAAACACATACATTACATAGTGCAGTATTGTTTATGTAGCCTTTGAAAAGGAGGTCTTGCCATTTGCAATGACATTGATGAGTCTAGAGGACTTTACGGTAAAGGAAAAAAGCCAAACACAGAAAGAAAACATTGCATAACCTTGCTTAATTGTTGAGTTCATATTTTAAAAAACAAACAAAATAGCAATAGAAAATCCAGCCATGGCTCCTAGGAGAGAGGAGATGAGAGAATGGAGTGATGTAGACCCCGAGGAGAGCTGAGTCGAGAAAGAAGCAGACCGTGAGGGCCACAGGTAGCAAACTCACACCAAGCTGGGCCTCCTGCTGGATGAACAGATTTTACCCGTGGTGCAACACACGAATGTGTAACTATGTGAGACAGAGGAGGGGCTGATTTGCTTCATTGTTGTAATTAGTGTACCATCCATACACAACTCACAACATCATGCCATACACCTTAAATATACACAATCAATTTTATTCTAAAAACTTTTCAACCCCATCATTTTATCATATTTTATATCTGCCTTCAGTTTTTATTATTTTCATGGATTCCTGTATAGCAGAACAATTTCTAGAGCTGCTTAAGGAAACTTCAGATTTCTCTGGATGCCAGAAAGGAGGGCTAGTTTGCTGTCATGTTAATCTGTGATATTTTCCCTGCATCGCAGAGTTTGCTTGCTCCAGTGGAAGCATGGTTAGAAATGCATCAATAACCCTGTTCCAGGGAAGAGCGTAAATTAGGCCACTGGCCTCCCTTCCGGGTAAGTGGAAATTTTCAGTAAAAGAACTTTAAAAATACGTCTTTATTAAGAAAGTGCATAATTTATTTGCTTTCAAAGGCTTTGTCAATTCCTCCAAATTTAATAATGGAAGAATCATTTTCTTATATATTTAGAGGACACAATGGGGTCAACTGTAAATGAACGTTTTATCACAGGACGGAGTACTGTTTAAACATATCGCTTCTAAAGCAAATAGTTTGGGCTGATATTCTAGCAACAGAAAATGAGTGAAGCTCATGAAATGCAAAATTGATGAATTTTTCAAACATAAGAGTTTGAGCCTGGGCATTGTGTAATTGCATGACTGTAATCCCAGTATGCAGGAGGCTGAAGCAGGAGAATCACCATGAGTTTGAGCCCAATCTGGGCTACATAGAGAGTTCAATGTCAGCCTAAACTGCATAGCGAGACTCCATCTCAAAAAAGCAAACAAAACCAAATTATATATATATATATATATATATGGTTTATATATATATATATAATACATAATGGTTTATATATATATGAGTTTGAGATGAGCTATATTAATATCTCCATGGAATTTTCACAGAATGTAATAAAATAGTATCATGAAATCATTTTAAAATATTATTGTTGGATCAAAAGTGTAACTGGATCCTTACAAGCTCCCTAGATTTTATCAGATATCATAGAATGTAGTCTTTCTTTTAAAAAATGTAGCAATGTTGTAATTAATTATATCTCAAAAAGGAAAGAGTCCTCAGAGTTAATGAGTACTTACAAATGGTGCATTAGAGCAGTTTAATTTATCCCAAGCATGGGTGGAATTTTATATATTACACTAAAGTCCTATTTAGGGGCAGCAGGAGAACTGCTTCCATAAATAACACATCTGTGTCTTTTATACAGGGAGCATGAAAATGTCTTATACTGCCTCATATTTTTCTTATTTTAATACAAAGGCAAGTTATGTTTTTTCTGATTACCTGATAACCCATTTTTTTAGCCAAGATGATTGAATAATTTCCTTTTTTCTTCCGATTAAAGAAAGCCATAATTAAACTTTCTTTCAAAATGTATACAGACATTTTATAGAATATAAAATATCTGTGTATATGTCTGAATTTAAGGTAATTTTGAGATAATTTTTAAGCTTCTTGTAAGTCAGTTCACCTTTTGGAGTAAAGCTAAGCAGACATTCATCAATCTATAAGTATAAAGGACAAAAAAGTTTCCTTTGCCGTAGACTTTATCTAGGTACATTTAAAGTAGCAAAAATAAATTCTCCTTACCTATATATTTGCTGTAATATATCTATCATTTACTTGAGTAAAAACATGCTTCATCCATTATATTGATATTTAAGTAGAAGTTTAGATTATGCTAAATAGGTCCCTGGGTCCCATCCATCCTGGGATTTCTATGCAGTAACAGAGAGCATAAGGGTTCAGCTTTGAAAATAAGTTTCAGGAACATTTGTAGCAAAATGGAGATTGTGCGGAAGACAAGAGGAAACCTGGGAGATCTGAATTATTTGTATCAAAAAACTCCTAGCAGAGATTTCTGTTTCTTAAAGAAAAATAACAACTCACACTTGGATTCAGGGTAATCCACAAGGCAGACCTTTTCACTGTTTAATGTCAGTTAATCTTGAGGTGGATGGGCCTCTCCCCAAGACTCACCGCACAGTTTGTGTGCAGGATGGGGACCATGCAACTTGCTTTCCATGACAGGTCTGTGGGGCTCCATGGCAGCAGCTAAAAGGTTTCTCCCATTTTATTTTTAGTTTTGCAGCAATGCTATGGTAGCATTGGAGGATGTGTTCAGAATGTTTATAAATAAATGTAGGCAGGAACTTCTAAATCAGCAGCTGTTCAGACATATGCATCTGTTCCCGTCATGCATCTCTCCAGCGAAAAGGGATTCTGAATTTAGCCCAAGACCTCGCTGTGAGAAACCAGATACTACTGCTTTTTAAATGTTAAGCAAATTGCCATGAAATCTGCTCAGCTAGCCAAAAATTATTTGCTACTTAAGAAATATTGGTGGAAGACAGGTGGTATAGAATACAGTATTCCAAGAAAATAAAACTAATTAGCTTGGAAGCTGCAATTCTTTCCCCAGTGGATCAGATTCCCACTTTCTCACATCTGCACATGGATGACAACACAAAATTAAACATTTGATGTTTAGGTGTATTTCAGAATCATTTATCTAATATTGAAATGTTGAACCAAGTATTAGTTTAAGTAGAGGTGGACTTAAGTACTTTTAGCTAAATGATGAAAATCCTTTCAGAAGGCAGAGGCGGGGGAGGGAGAGGAGTGGAAGAGGACATAAATGAACTAAGATGTGTTATGTACTCATACCAACTCTTCAGGAGGAACACTGTCAGCATGTCCTGGGAGCAATGATAATACAAATCATTTTTTATAAAAGACCAAAATACTGTAAACCGTGCGATGTGTACATGGGGGAGGGTCATTAAAAAAGTACAATATGAGCAGAGATTATGGCAATTAAAGAAAGAGAAAGAAAGAGGGAAAGAAGGAAGGAAGGAAGGAAGGAAGGAAGGAAGGAAGGAAGGAAGGAAGATGTTCTAAAGTACCAGCCAAGTACTAAGAAACTTCTTATCCCCTTATCCTGGTGTTTCACAGTGCACTGCTTCCAATCAAGAAAATCGGCCAACATGAATGTGCAGCGATGATGTTGCCCAGGGCCACCGAGTCCATGGGTCTTGCCATTCCCAGCCCTCGAGGGCACCTGGCTTACTGAGATGTTGCAGGCATGAGCCCAGTGTCTTGCAGGACCAGGAAGGTTCTTGAGACGGCTGTAAGCTCTGTGAACGGTGCCCAGTGAGGTCTGGTTTCCCCCTTAGCCAAGATACACAGTTCTGGCAATCAAGAAGTGGGGATGACAGAGGCACTCTTTCCTATTAGCATGGGGGACTCATCACCAAAACTCTAAGTTGGACTTCAGAGTGCTGACCTGGAGGTCCTATGTTACCAGGGTGGATGGTCCTGCCTAAGATGGAAGATGCTGGAATGTCATTCTGCAGCAGAGGTGAGACAGAGTGGCCTGGGATGGAGGCGACCTCCCAGGGGGTCACGATCATCACCAACTCCCATGTTTAAAGCCGACGAAGCCCTGATGACCCCATTCTGGTGGTGCTACAAATGGCCCAGACCCTGCTGTTTGTGTCATCCCACGGTAGAAAATCCCGGGCTTTGTCCCTCGTGGTCTACCCTTTGGCCTACAGACCAAAAAAGAATGGCGATCACACAAAAATGGAATTGCCAAAACCCACCGTGTTTTATTTATGATGAAAACCTCAGCAAACTAGAGACAAAGAGAACTTCCTGGATTTTACAAAGAACATGTAGAAAACACAGCTCACTTTATGCTTAATGCTGAGGAGCTAGACTTGTCCTGAAATGATCAAGACAAGGCAAGGATGTGAGCAGTAATCATTTCTATGAACATTGTGTGAAAGTTCTGATTAGTACAATAAAACTAGGAAGTCAAAAGCCACAAGAAGAAAGAAGATGCAAGATTATTTTATTCATAGATGGTACGCTTGTCTATGTAGGAAGTTCCTGATAATCAACAGCAATTACATCAAGGTTACAGAATAAGACAATATAAAAATGCATTTGTTTTCTTTTGTGTAGCAATAAGTATTTGAAATCTGAAAATAAAACACAACAGTATTTACCATAGGAATAAATAATAAAATTGAAACCTGACAAAATATAAGCAAAGTGTATGTAAAGAAAACAATAAAACTCTGACAAAGAAATCAAAGTTTAACTAAATAGAAAAGTATTAGATGTAGATAGGAACACACAATATATTTTTGTCTTTTTCTAATACCCATTGTTACTGTGGTAAGATGATATATTGGTTTTGGTTTGGATTTTTCTAATGAGAAGTGGTTTTGTGTATTTTTTCATGTACCTATTGACAGTTTCTAAATCTTCTTTTGTACAGTTTTTCTTTATATCTATTGGCTTTCGTGTTTTTCTAATGAGTATATTGAATTTCCTATATATAAACTTGCATGATGTAGTTTGTAAATATCTGCTTCTATTTGGTATGTTACTGTTTCCTTTGCTATAAAGAAGCTTTGTAATGTTAGGTAATCACATTTGTCTATTTTACCCTAAGTTTCCTATGGTTTTAGTCTTCTAAAACATTCCTTATCATCCCTATGTGCTGAAATTTATTTATTTATTTATTTATTTGGTACTGGGGATTGAACTCGGGTCCTTGTCCTTGTGCAGCAGGCAGCGAAACCACTGAGCTAAATCCCCAGCCCCTGTGCTGAAATAATTCTTCTGTTTTTTTTCTAGAAATCTCACAGTTTCTGGTATTATATTTCAGTCTTTAATCAATTTATAGTTGATTTTTCTAGCTGGTGAGAAATTGGCGTCTGTTTCATTTTTTGGCATGTAGAAATTCTATTTTCCAACAAAATTCATTGCACCAGTGTGTGCTCTTAGCACCTTTGTCAAAAATCATCTGGCTGAAAATGCATAGGTTTACATCTGTCTACACTGTTTGTGTTCCATTGGTCTCAGTGTCTTTTTTCCCAATCCTATACTGTTTGGGTTACTGCATCCTTATAGTATATTTTGAGTTCAGGGAGTAAAATGCCTCCTGCTTTTTTCCTGTGCTCAAGATGGTTTTGGCTGTTCGGGGGTTTTTGTGGAGACCATTAAATCATGTGAACTGAGCCAGGCACAGGAAGACAAGTGCTGCATGGTCTCATTCACATGTATGGTAGAATGTTTATGCAATAGAAGTTGAGAGTAGTTAAGCTTTTTCAGTGTTAGGGTTCAAATCCAGGAACCAGTGGAAGCTGGACAAGCACCCAGCTACAGAGCTACAACCCCAACTCAAGTTGGCAGTAGAATGGCGATTACAAGAAACGGGAATGAGGGAGGGCATGAGGGCCGGGGAGAGGCGGACGCTGGACCCCAGGCTGCAGTTCCGCAGGTGAGGGGTCCTGGTGTGCCACCTGACGGCTGGGCCACTACCCATAAGGATGAGCCACTCTATACTTCAAAAAGCTAGTGCCAGAATTTTTTAATGTTTTCACCATAAAGAAATTACAAATGCTAACTCTGATTCAAACTTTCACAACATGTACATGTCTGGAAGCATCACATGGAGCCCATGAATCTGTACAACTTTTGTATTCATATGTATTTAAAATATGCAAATGAGGATACACCAACCATCAGAATGCCAAATATATGAGCAAAAGTTGACCACAGAGAAGAGAAAAATTGATTGATATAGAAAAATAATAGAAGGGATAAATTACTGGACAAAAATAGAGACTTCCATAGCCCACTTTCAATAATAGAACATATTAATAGAAAATTAATAAGCAAATACAATGTACAAAAATGCTGAGTACCAACTAAAGCTAATAGATATGTATAGAATATCCCTTCCAAAAACAGCAGAATATATATTTTGCTTAACTATATATGGAAAATTTTAGAAGTTAGTCCATAAAAAGCCATAATGCACTTAAAATGCTTGAAGTCATCTCAAATAAATTTACAAACATAACATAAGAAAAATTATAGAAATCACTAACAGAAGGAATACTAGAAAATCCACACATTTTTGAAATGAGTGAACACATTCTTATATAATAAATGGGCCAAAGAACAAATCACCAAGAAAGATTAGAGAAGGTATTAAGGACATACAGAAATGAAAGCACAACATACCAAGTACATGGGATACAGCAAAAGCAAGCCTAAGCTGAAAATTTATAGCTGAAAAGGCTCATGTTAAAATGAAATACCTTAAGAAAATAACCTGACTCTATATGTCAAGGAACTAAATAAAATAACAAGAGTGAATGCATAAAATTAAACAAAATAAACCAAAGTTTAAGAAAAGGAATGAAATTACAATGATAAACATTTAAGTGAAGATAATTAAAATAGAATTTTTTTTTTTGCTTAAATTCTTTTATTGGCACATTTTAGGTATACAATATGTTTACATGTATCATTGGGTACTTGTACCTGAACATGATGTATTTTCATTCTTATTTTTTCCCCATTACCTGTGCACCATTCACCCCCTCCACTCTTCCCTATTTACATAGACTTTGTTTCCATTTTTTTCTTTTCTCATAATTTTTCCTTTCCTTTCTTAACTTTCCCCATCCCCTCCGACTTCCCCTACCCCTTTGGAGCTTTTCTTCCTATTTCAAATTATAAAGTTTTCATTTTAATCATTTTAATCCTTATTTGCACTTTCAGTTTCTCACACTAGAGAAACTATTGGGTATTTACATGTGTGTCCTATTTGTTTCACTTAAGAGTATGGCTTCAATGTGCATCCATTTAGGTATAAATGCCTCTAGTTTCTCATTCTTTATGGCTGAGCAGTACTTCATTTTATTAAAAAAAAAACCACACATCTTATTTATCCATTTTCCAGTTGATGGGTACTTGGGCTGTTTCCAAACTGTAGCTACTCAATTTGTGCCACTATAAACATGGGTGCACATATATCACTGTGGTATGGTTCTTTTAATTCTTTTGGAAAGATACCCAGCAGGGGAATAGCTGGGTCAAATGGGACTTCCAGCCCTAGTTCTTTGAGGTATCTCCATACTGATTTCCACAGTGGTTGCACCAGTCTGCACTCCCACCAACAATGGAGAAGGGTTCCTTTCTCCCCACAACCCCACCAGCATTTCTTATTGGTTGATTTCTTAACAGTAGCCCTTCTTTCTGGGGTGAGGTGGAATCTCAGTGTTGTTTTCATCTGCATCTCTCTAATGACCAGTGATTTAAAAAAATTAAGATTCCTTCTTTTCACTATTTTTATTCAATATAATACCCAGAAAAATTATATAAAAATAAGATAGAAGTATATATATATATATATATAAAATTTGTAGTCTAAATCAGAAATTTATAGTAAACTCCATTTGCAATTGCATAAAAGGAATGAAAGAATAAAAATATTTAGAAATTCATCTATGAGAAAATGTTTATTGAACTAAAAACTACAAAGCATTATCAAATGGAAATACTCCACTTGTTCATGTGCTAGAATAATTACTACTGCTTGCATGTCAAGTCAACACAAAACTATCTCAGGTTCAATTTAAAGCATGTTTTTTGAAGAGATAAACAAGTCATATTGGAGTCAAAATGAGAAGCCAAAATAATCTTGAAAAGATGTACAGTGTGGGTAGATTCATGCTTGGTATGTATCCTCAGCATTTGAAACAATGTGATACTGTAGCAAAGCCCCATGGACCGATGGTGTAGAAGAGAAGAGAAATAAATCCTCACAAATGAGGACAGATTTTCTTGGTCAAGTCAACCAAAAATATTTAATGGATAGAAATCACACTTTCAACAAATAGAACTGAGAAAACTGGATCTCTATGTGCAGAAGAGTATATACCACATGTAAATAAAAGTAGCTCAAAAATAGACAAAATAAACAGCACCCATAAATCTGGGAAAACCCTGAAAATACTGTGAGAAAAAACCCTAAGAAAAGATATATGACTTGAAATTTTGCAATGAAGTTTTGAACATGACATCAACAACACTAGCAAGAAAAAGAAGACATAAGAAATTACACTTTATCTAATTTGAAACATTTGTATAGCTAGGTGTGGTGATGCACACCTGCAATCCCAGCACGATGGGAGGCTGAGGCAGGACAGCAAGTCAAAGATCAGCCTGAGCAATTGAACAATTTAGCACGTTCCTGGCTTAAAAGTGTAAATAAATAAACAACATGGCCTGGAGGTGTAGCTCTGCATAAAGGTCCTGAATTCAGTCCTACTGCCACACACACACACACACACACACACACACACAAACACATGCATGTGCAGATGCAGGAATGCCTGTTGGCAAGGTTTAAAACATCCCTCTGTTGTTGGTGCAAAAGTAAAATGCTGCAAGTGCTATGGTAGTCTGGTGATTCCTCAAAAACTTAAAAACAACCCCAAGAAATGGTTCAGTAGTTTCACCTTTAGGCACAGGACCAAAAGAATTGAAAGCCTAGACTCAAAATGATACTTGTGCACCACAACAGCAGCAGCGCTATTCACAAAGGGCCCTAATTGGGGTCTATGTACAGATGAAAGGATGAACAAGATGTAGAGCAGACTTATAATAGCATTTTATCCAGTCTTCAAAAAGGAAAGAAATTGTGACACGCAATAAACATGAGTGAACATTGAAAACATTATGCTAAATGGAGTAAAGCAGACCCCAAGCAAAAGGCACGGATTGCCTGATTCTGTTCTATGACATTTGTGGGAGAGGCAAAGTCACTGAGGCAGAAAGGAGCATCATGGGCCCAGGCTCCAAGTGGGAGTTACGATGGACGACACTGGAGAGAGGCAGAAGCAGAGAGAAAGAGGCAGAAAGGGATGAGCCGAACCGTTCTGTAAAATGCATAGTGCCGAACACCTCACCCCAAACACAAGAAATACAACAGAGTCAACTCTCGTGTAAACTACGGGCTTTAGTGATTTCTCATCAGTCTTTGTAACATATGTACAACACTGAAGATGTTAATAATATCAGAAATCAAGGTTAGTGCCATGATAGAGGAAAATCTCATTATTTTCCACACAATTCTCCCCCCAAAAGTATATTAATTTAAAAAACTAAGAGCCAGGCTATGTGGAAGCTTTGTTTTCCTGCAGGTCATGCATAGCTAGGGCTCACCAACTTGCCTTTGAGTGAAGCCAGCACATTGCAGATAAGAGCATGAATTCCAGTGGCTGGCTCCCTACCATGGGTGAGGGCTAGGACGCAGGCTTGGCACGTGGCATTATGTCCCTAAGCAAGCGTCGCCTCCAGGGCAGTGCACAGTGGGGATTTAAAGCCAGAGTAGTGGTGTCGAACCTCCCTGAGGCAGAGCAAGTTCAGGGCTCACTGCTCTCTGCTGACCGCATTGGTCACAAGCTCTGGAACAGTCTCAGCTTCTGTACCTCAGTTTGACTGCATTAATTGTGTAGTTAAATGTAGTTAGTTAGTTAAATGAGTGTAGTTAAATGGTGCCTTTCCCAACATGAAAACAAAACTGACAAATATGAACGTTTTCAGCTCAAGTTGTAAAGGAGATGGAGAGTTCATGACCTAACATTCAACTTCCCAGTGTTCTGTAGTTTCCCAGAGAGAAAGAGAGAGAGAGGGAGGGAGAGACAGAGAGACTGGATTTCCCACACCCCTGATTTTGGCTCACTGTCTTCCTCACAGCCCAGACTCCTGCAGGCCTCAGCCAGGCTGCACTCTCACTGCTGTAGTCATATGTGCCCCGTGTTGGCTTCGTCTTCCTCAGATCCCGGCCTGGTGTATTATAAACACAGCACCCATTGGAAATCAAGACTGGAGTTCTCTTCCTAGCCACCTAATAGCTCTGTTCTTTCAGTTTTCCCTGTAAACTTCACTTGCCCTCCCAGTCTATTAAATTATTTCCCTGTAGAAAAAGAGGGGTTAATTATCGCTTGCATAAAACAAAAAATGCACTCTACAGGTGTAGAGTACATGCAGGGAAGCAACCATTTGTGCAATTCTGACGGATTTAATTCAAATGAAATTCAGAAGCTGTTTTTTTATCTAAAAAGTAGCATGGTGTACTCTAACAAGCACAAACGTAACCCTTTTTCTTGTTCTCCTCCCTCTCCCTAGGGACAACAGGGATAGACACCAGGCTTCCCTTCCCCACGACCTGCTCCTCTCCATCAGAGTCTGGAGTCCACGCAGAGGCCCCACCTCCCCAGGAAAACCCAGAACCACAAACCCACAGCAGCCGGGAGCCGGACTGAAGCTGCCAGGCGTGGGTGTGGGCGACCCAGCCTGGCTGGGCTCGGCCCCCACTTTGCGGCAGTGGAACAGACCAGGCAGTCCTAGGCCGAAGCAGCCCGGGACGCGTCCAGGCAGGACGCTCTCCGTCACCCTGCAGCGCGCTTCTCCTCCGTCAGGGGCTGCAGAGAACGGCCTCGCTATTTATTTAGTTTTTTGTTTGTTTGTTTTTTGTTTTTTTAGTTCTTTTATTGGTACATTTTAGGTATACAATTCGTTTACATTTATCATTGGGTGCTGTACATGTTGTATCTTGGTTCTTATTTTTTTCCCCATTACCTGTGCTCCCTTCACCCCCTCCGCCCTTCCCTATTTACATAGATTTCATTTCCATTTTTTTTTCTTTTCTCATAGTTTTTCCCTTCCCTCTTTTCTTTTCTCCTCCCTTCACTCCGTCTTTGGACCTTTTA
>NW_004624740.1:1846141-1873531 GCF_000247695.1 Heterocephalus glaber | reverse complement strand
TAGCAGAAAGAATCAACAACTGGGATCTCATCTTATTAAAAAGCTGCACTGCAAAAGAAACCACCAACAGAGCTAACAGACAGCCTACAATATGGGAAAAAAATTTCAGCAGCTGTACCTCAGACAAACAGCCTCACTATTTAAAAGTCAAACAACTGTTCTTCTTCTTTGAAATTGAAATATATGTGGTAAATTTTCTGATTTCATCTGGCTCACATACTCTTTTGCACCAGAGAAACATTTAAATCATCGGCATGCACTATGTTTTGCCGATTTGTCTAGTTTTACATCTAGAACCTTACAGCTATAACCACATCTCACCGTCCGGGGAAAGTAACATTTTCCTTCCATTACAGACATGGTGCTGCTTCTGTTGATGCATTCATATTAAAGCATAGAACTAACGATTATATGTTACATATGCCTAAATGCACTCATAATGCTCTTATTTGTTTAAATAATAATATGTACACATGTGTACATGTATATGTATCTATTAAGATACAGGTATAATAGAAATCTAAAATTATTCAGGCTATTTTTTCCATGAATATCACACAAAATTATAAATAATTTATTAAGATAATTTAGCTTTAATTTTAATATAAAACCTACAAATAGTCTCATGCCCAGTACTTTTAGAATCTTGACATGTATTAGTTTGCTTAATAATTAAGCTTAATGAGTATATTTAAGCAAGTCTTTTTTCCATTGAATATTTTCATCCTCTAATTTCAAAATTCACTACATCCTTTTCAAACAATTATTCCTTGTTTGAAAATTACATAAAAAGCTTTTAAACTACAAAATGTTCATGTGTCCATAGAAATTTCTGGGAAGCATTTAAACATTTTAAATATGCATTAAAAAGTAATTAATCAGTGTCATATTCATTGGACCCACAAAAACTTGGTCATGACGTATATTTAATATTTCAAATCAAAAGTAAAGTAATATGCATTTCTTTCTTTCCCGCAGATCAAAATTACTTTTATTTCTAACAAGAGAGCTGTGATAGAAATCTCAAAGCAAGTTCAGCCGCTTTGTCGTCACCTACGATCCCGAGAGCTGTGGGGCTGGAAGATTGCAGATCATTTACAAAATCACAAAATCCCTGGTCTGCTCCACAGAACAGCTCTTTAGGAACCCACACGTGGCACAAATCACTCGTCTCCCTTGGTCATGTGTCCACTGAGAATGTCAGAATAAATGATGCCATAGCAACTGTCAAGCTGATGCAAAGCCCTATGTACAGGGATTTAAATTTAATTCTTCATTGTTTAATTTTCGAGGAACCCTTGAAATGTGCAGCATTCTTGGCGGTGCTTATTCTACAGAGCAAAGCTAACACTTAGCACTTCTTCAAGCACGAATATGACAAATCTTCTTTGTTCACATCAGAAGGCCCCAAGACCAATGCTTTGGGTGGACTATCGGTTTTGTTGTTATTTTGTTTTGCCCCCCGCCCCAGTCTCCAAATCTGCCATTTCATTGCAGATTTCACAAATCAGAGAGGCTGTGAGAGCCACTTTCCTGTCCTTGAGATGAAATACCCAGCAGCCACAAGGGAAAGGAGGAGAGGTTTATTCTGCCCCATGGTTTCTCCGTCCATAGCCAGCTTGAGCCAGCACAAAAACCAGATGCCAGAGAGGGCTGGCAGAGCAGAGCTGCTCACTCCATGGTATCCAGGAAACAGAGAGGGAGGGGAGGAGCCAGGGATAGGAGCACACCCTCCCAGGTCACCCCAGGGACCCCTCCAACCAGGCCCGCCTCTCACAGCATCAGCCCTGAACTCACCCATGATGAACCCACTGATGAGCATGGTGCGCTCGTGATCCGTCACCTCCACACAGGAGACGTGGAGGACATTGAGATCTGACCCCTGATAGGGCTATCGCTGCCTCCCTCTGTGTGTGAAGGTTCACACACATTCCATGATTTGTGGGGGAAAGAAAAGAAATATATATGCACAAAAGAAAATAATACACTCTACCCTGAAGAAGTGATCTGCAAACAGGGGAAAGAGGGAAGGAAGAGGGAGAAGAGATGCTTAATGTTTGGCCAACAAGAAACATGTTTTCTGGTTCTATTTCTGCAGCAAATGAGCTTGAAAATTTATCACTCCAGGGCTCTTCCACCATCTATGAAATCAAGGATTACCCCAAGATATTTACCATGACCTAGTTTTACAATTATTTTTCCCACATACAGTATTTTCATCTTTCTGACTTTCTCATTCTATTTTTTCTGAACTTTTCTTTTTTCCCTGAGGTGCACAGTTAATTTACTTTAATTGTGCCACCTGTTTTTATAGGCATTTGAAAGTCCTGATGTTATACAGACACTGAGTCAAGGGGCAACTTCATACAAGATCCTCGCAGGGGAAGCAGCAGACAAAGGGTTAAACACCTAGAGTGATGTTTTCCAGCTGCTTGTGCACACAATCCAGAAAGGATGCGGGGTCACTGAGTGCTCACAAATAAAACAGCGTCAAGCTATAATTTCCAGGTATGGATGGTATTGGTGCATATGTTGTATAGGTATAAATTAATTAGGAAAAAGAATTCCAATTTTTTAGAAAAGAACAAGATAACCTGTATTAGGACATTGTGAACAAAATTTTTTGTGCAATGTTTAAAAACAATCTTGGAACAAACTTAAAATATGCCCTCTAGCTTGTATGTCACTTGCAACCTGGGCATGTCAGAGTGAAATTTTGCTTAAGAAATGAAATTAGGGCTGGGCATAGTGGCACATGTGTGTAATCCCAGCACTCGGGAGGCTGAGGCAGGAGGAACGCCATGAATTCAAGGCCAGCCTGAACTACATAGCAAAAAAGAAATTAGTTGTAAGTAATGAGAATGAATGAGATAATGGTCTGGAATGGTGAAGGAACAATTAGAAAGTCAGAAGGGAATTTATCAGTGTGTCTCCCAGAAGCAAGGATGAGGAAGTAATCCTCTCATTAAATCACAGAACTGAGAAGCCAGCTGATCCTGCAATCTTACAATTGTTTCAGGTTCCAATTTACAGAAAAAGGCCTATAACACCATGGAGATGAAGGAAAGGCAGAGTATACTTGAAGAAAATGCCACTGTACTTCAAATAATTATCTGAATAAAAAGGAAAAATAAACAAGGGGAAATGTACGGCCACAGAAGGGTGCCATGTGTTAGTCAATGACCCTCTTAAAATTAGATCAGTTCTGTAGCTTTCTGTATCTCCCTGCATTTCACCCCTTTCTCTCCTCTGAAGTCTGGCTAAAGAAGGTCATCAACCAAGGGAATAATTCCATGACATGAATTTCAAGACAATTAATTTACACAGTCATTTAAAAAGAATATTTAATGAAACATTGCTTTATTAAAAATCTCTACATGCATGCCATGTTTCATATTAATGTATAAATTTACATATAATAGTATGTATTAAATGTAAATGATATATTATACACATATACACATATTCTACCTCCCGTTGTCACTTGAATGTGTAAGACTTAGGTCTCTCTGCATTTTTCAGTAGGTTTATAACTTATTAAGTGATTTTCTTCACATATAAACATTTTCTAGTGTGTGCTTGCAAAATAAATGCATGCAACAGGGCAAATTCATTTCTCATACTACATCATCACCAGCTACTGCAATTTCATTTCTTTGCTCATTTTCAAATCCATGTAGAAATTTTCCATCCACATTTTCTTCAAGTGCTTATTTGCCACTTACATATTTGATTGTATTCTCAAACCCACTTGTGTATGTGCAATTAGTTATGCTCAGATCTTTTTGAAGTTTCCACTAAGAAAATATCAGGTACCCAAAACCTTCTAAAAAATAGTTTGTTACAAACACCTCCAAAATCCCTTTGAAGTTAATAAGCAATCATCTTGTCAACAGTAATGAATTGTGTAATTTTTGAACCGTATTTGTACAATACATAAATGGAGTCATACACTCATGTATTCATATTCTTCTTATATTGGCTTCTTAAATTTTATTCCATGTCAGAAGATAAAGGACTTGGAAGATCTTTTACATAGACAATTCATTTCTTAGGGTTCAGGTTGAAGTCACAACTGAAAAAAGATTTTCCAGTTACTAAGCTATCTAGATATTTGAGGCTAGCAGAATTTGTAATTTTCCTGGACATTCTGAAGATAAATATATGTCAAAATTTTATATGCATTATGGAAACAAACGAAATAAATCTCTTCCTCCCCTTCTCCTCTGCTCTCCTCTCATCTCTTCTCCTCTCTCCACATTTAAGAAACTGGAGCATACATCAAGACTATCTATACCTATAGATATTTCAGTATTATTGTGGAGGCAGTGACCCTTGTTGACTTATTTAAATAACTTTATTGCTATATACTAGTTAATTATAAGAGCCGCAACTGTCACTTACCTCCTTTTAATCAACTGGCTTTATTCTTTCTAGAATTTGACTCATACAAATAATACTGTTAAGAATATTTTATCACTTTTATTTTACTGTTTATTTGCTTATTTGTGTGTGTAGTGGTAGTGGGGATTGAGAAGAACAACATCTTTGACCTGACCTACATATTCCACACTTTCTTTAAGGCAGGATCTCACTAAGTTACCCAGGCTGGGCTCAAATTTGTGAACCTTCTGCCTCGGCCCTCGGCATGCTAGGATTATGGGCAAGGACCACCAGCCCTGGACATGTGATGTGTATTTAAGTGTATAATTACACACTGAGCAAGATTAGTGGATTATAGGAAGAGTCAGCTACAGTAGATATTAGCACATTCACTAAACATTTGGTATTTTCTGTTTTTTCTATTTCATTCCCTCTAAAAGAACTAGAGATTTCATACCACATATCTTTGCATTTTCATGATGTCCAATAATGTTGAGCACCTTTTTCACTATTTTTGTCTCTACCTTGTCTAACTTCTTTTGTCAAATACATGTTCAAATGATTTTTATTGGCTGGTCTTCCTTTTATATGGTTTATTTGAATATTTTTATATCATGGATCTGAGCTTTGTCAATATTACATTCGCCCTTCACTCTTAGCCTGCTTTATTTTTACCCTTTCATAATTTCTTGATTCTATTAAATATAATTATTTTCCATAAGGGTTAGTATTTTGCAACTATGGTAAGAATTTTTTCTCTTTCACTCTCACTGTTATATTTCCCGATATTATTTTCCAGATTAGTTTTGTTATAACTCTTATAGTGAGTCATATAGTATTTTGAGTCATGGATTTTCTGGTATGGAGTTAGTAATTATGGTAATGTTTTGCAAGAACCACCATTAATCCAGTGTCTTTAATGACCCTGTCTTCTCTTTGCTATTCTGAGCTACATGGAAGTTATTTTTTCTGTTTTTGCTCTAAAGCACAGTGTGTGTGTGTGAGTGTGTGTGTGTGTGTGGCACTGGAGACTCACCCTAGAGCCTTTACACTGAGCTACTTCTCCAACACTTTTTATTTTATATTTTATTTTATTGTTTTATGAGAGGATCTTGTTAAGTTACCCACACTAGGCTCAAACCTGCAATCCTCCTGCTTCAGCATCCCAGAGTGCTAGGATTACAGGCATGTCCCACAGCCTTCAAATCACAATTTCTTAGGCATTGCATTTTTCTAATAATCATTGATATCCTTCTATTTTTCCAACTAGCTTTTCATTTAATTTACTTAACAGATTTTTTGTGAGATGGGCATATTATTTTGAACTGATTTCATTTAGACATAGCTCATGTGAAGTTCAAATCATGCACTCTGAGTCATAATTATAGTTCTATCCATTTGATATGTTTGGAAATTTTGTACTCAAAACGATCCAGCAAGGCAGGCAGTACGTGTGCTCTGATGTCAGAAAAGAAGAAATGGGTCGCAGTGACACAGGAACAAGCATGGCAGGGGGCCATGAGCCGAGCACCTGCTCCTGACTCGCAGCTAGGGAGGGGCCTTTATTTGTCCTCAGGTACTGGCAGCCCAGGAGGGCTCCGGGAAGCATGCTTTGATGACTCTTCTCTCACAGCTGCTTTCCTGTCCGTTTTCTGAGAACTAGAGAGTGAGCTGTCAGTTGAATACAGTTAAGCTGTAGAAATTGTAAGAAAAGCCGGGTTTAAGAATTCCTGTGTTGTAAATAATAAGTAGGGTTTACTGTCAGTTTTGTATTTGAGCTGAGAGGAAAAGTAAGCATCCTGAGTGATGATTACATTTGGAGGCTCGTGGTAAGTGGACAGCGCATCTCACCGAGGGACAAGAAGAAAGGGGCAGTGCATTTGTGCAATGGAGTGCTCAGGAGGCTGAGGCAGGAAACCTCCAGACAACCAAACCAGATGCACTGGCGGGAATCCTGGGCGGTGTGTGGGACACTGACAACCATAAGGTTAAAAGCGACCTCAGAGAAAGAGATCATAACCAAAAAAAGTATCCGTTTTTCCTTCTTTCCTTATATTTCTCTTTCCCTTTTTTCCTTTCCCCCACCCCCCCAACTTCCCCTTCCCCTTTGAATCTTTGCTTCCTATTTCACTATATGTGTGTGTGTGTGTGTGTGTGTGTATGTGCGTGCATAATCTAAATGTACAGATAAAGAGTTGATTTAAAGAAACAAAGTAGCTGAGAATGGTGTTGCAGGGCGTGCACTTTACACATGCAAAGAGGATGGTTAGGGTCGTTTGGTTTTCTCTCCTTCCCACACTTGGGTCCAAGAACAGCAATTTAGTGGCCACTGCAGTGTCACTAAGACAACAGCTTAGATACCTTACCTCCTGCTGTCTGTAAGGCCTCCAGAGAGAGTGCTTTGGAAATGCTTAATATCTCCGTAGTCACTCAGATATACAGAAGAAAGATGGTGGGATGAGCATGTTTATCTTTAGGATCCCGTTGCTTTGTTTAGTAAATGTTTGGTTATGTCCTTATTAAGCTGTAGTATGACAGTGATAAAATGAGTAATTTGCCCTTAAATTTATGAGAAAAATACTAAGCTACCAGTGCAAAATTATAGAATTGAAAGTAATGTGCTTTTGAAATACTTTTCAAATTCTTGATGGTGTGGGGAAAATATAGAGCCTGTCTCACAGAATGTATCAGTAATAGAGCAAATATTAGAAAGTTGTAATGAAGAAGATTTATAAAATACATTCCTAAAACCAGAAGTCCCTCAATTCTGAAGTCCAGTGGTTAGAAGTATCTTAACAATGCTGGGAACACAGCTGCCATACTTCGACCCTGGTGTCCACTGGTCAGGTTTCACTACAGATAGACTCTTGGTGTTGAGTGCATTCTTGGGAGTTGTGTTTTATCCAGGGGCCCCTTAGAATTTTTAATGTATCCCCAGCTTCCCTAGCATAGCATGCATTATTACCCTTTCTCATTTCTGTCTGAGATAGAAAAGGATATCAGTTAAAAATTAGTTTGGGGAGCTTCTCAAGCTTAAAACTCTGAGGAGGAACTCAAGAAGTCCAGACATTGATATAAACCAGGTGGCCATGGAGTCACGGAAAGTAGAGAAGGGCATGATTGAGGGGGAATGAATATCCCTGTAAAATATGTGGGGGAACTGATTGCCCTTAGGAGAGAGTCATGATCAAATAATGGGACAGAAATGACCTGCGCCTGTACCAGAATCTAAACAGGAAACTGGGAGAAAGGCCCGTGAATTGAACCACTGAGAGACAATCTGTGAGGATTGGAGACAGGGACATAGAAAGCTAGCAAAGATGTGGTGGGCAGGCACCACGGATGCAGATTTGCCATGTGTCTGCAGGTGGACGGAACAACCCAGCGGGAAGAAGAGGGAAATCACAGTAACTGAGAACGAGAGGCCTTGAGAAGGCAAAGGGTCAGTGTTCTCAGAATGGCTTTCTCTGCATGCTTAGGGTCTGTGTGCCCTGAAAGTTATTTATGTCACCGGGGGGAGTTATGAAGCAGAATCTGTTTATTTTTCAGGTAAGTAATCGTCTTTCTAAAATTGCATCTGAAGGGAAGCTTTCTTTTGCACTGAGTTAGATGACTTTTCATCATATTAAGGTAATATATATAATATTTTATATTAAGACATATAATTAGACTTCTTGCCTAGTTGGAACTACAGGAATTTATTTTAATTATGTATTTTGATATTATATGGTTCTATATATCCACTCATCCTTTAAAAAATCATTGTATTTTCTAGCATTCATTGTTCAAATCAATTTGAGATTATAATTCTATTTAACTTTTATTTAATGTGGATGAACTTGAAATTTTTATAGTGTCAGGTTTTTCCATTCAAAAAATTGATGTATTTCTCCATTTAATCATGGTATCACAAAGGCTCACACTATTTTATTATACCAGATGAACGTAATTACAGTGCATTGAGAAGCTGGTGGCCAGGTATTGAAGAGTCTATAAATCATGCCAGAAGGACAAATGAATGCACTGAGTCTGGAAAATAGTAACTTAAGACATTTAGAACAGCTCTCCAAATTTCGTGGGAATCCTTTATTTTAAGGCAGGCTTAACTTTCATCTTAATTGCACAATATAGGAAAGAAACAACATTTTAATCAATAAAAATAGAAATTATACTGAAATTGGCTGTATGTTTATGTGATGTGTTTCAGTCCTGGAACAAATTGTTATGTGGAGAGAATACAGATATTCCTGCTCTGGAGAAGCTGATGCCTCCAGAGAAGAGGCAGTCGCTGGCTCATGTGTCGGGTGGACTACAAATGATCTGGAGTATCACACAGAGAGGGAAGGATGAGATCACAGAATCAGAAAAGACCACAAGCAAATGCAGGAGGAAGGAAACAAGCTGAGAAGACCAGGAGGAGACTGTGAGATAAGCAGAGGCCTGAGAAGGTTCAGGTTGAGGCGGTCACGCCAAGTATTCAGCCTTGCATTTGGATTCCTTTTCCAGATAGCTGTAAGACAGGAAGGGCTGGGGACTGGATGGAATTGTGATGACATTTTCTAACTTTTGGTTTTTAAAAAGAGATGAAATACTAAGAAAACTAATGGGCATATTTGAAGTTTGAAGGTTCTTAAATGTAGAACCATCCCTGGTGAGTATGTACAAAAATATTTAACAAGGAGCTAGAATGGAAAATTCAACAGCTTATTAACAGGTTACATATGATGACCAAGTGGGATTTATTCATGGAATGTGAGGTCCTTCAATATATGAAAATTAATCTTAAATATCATATGGTTTTTCTTATGCGGGAAACACAAAGTACATAAATTAAGAGCAAAATAAAAGACAATAGGAAACAGGGAGATGGATCTTTTGTGAATATGAAGGGGATCAAGTGGTGGGGCGAAATATAAATTAGAATGTGTCATGGGCATGTACCAGCCCCCCATGATGAGTGTAATCACTGGGTCCTGCAAACATGGACCAACATAAGTACATAAAGAAAAGGAAAACCACTCTCCAGTGAAATGAAAATCAGAATACCATTCAGTTTAGCATACACACACACACACACACACACACACACACACACACAGTTTAAGAATCTCAATTGGGATGTGCAGTTCAGTGAAGTATTTGAATGTCTTTCTATTTTCTATTTATCTGTCTTCTATTTTACTCTTCATGTTTCTCATATAAGAAAAGCCATGCAATATTTGAGCTTCTGTGTCTGACTTGTTTAACTACAACTTCCATTGTTTTGAAAAGTATTTCAATATATGCTAATTGGTGTCATTTATATTACTAGTTTATCTTAGTTTGTTGAAAAGAAAGATCTGATCTGTCTTATTATCAGTTTGTTTTTTTCTAAGGATAGTTTCTGTCTCACACTCTTAGTAACTGCTTTGAAGATAATGACACAGAGTAATAACTAGTGTTATTCTCTTATTTGATTATGAGATTTTATTATGTCTTCATAAAATAAAAAAATCTCAATTGATCAGACAAGAGTATTAACAAAATTCAAAACTTTTTCATGATGAAAATACTCGACACTTTGAGAACACCATTGCAAATACAAGAAAGCACAGGGAGAGAGTGGAGGCCCCTCAGGAGAAGCCCACAGGGATGAGATAATGAAGGGCGAGGGCAGAAACCTCCCCTTAGATCATGAATACGATGAGGGAGGGTCCTGTCTGCCATTCCTGTTCAGCCTCTAACTGCAGGCCTACCCAGAACATTTTGGAAGGAAGGAGAAATAAATTCCTCCACATTGGAAGTGAAGAAGTAAATCTGTGCCTGTAGATCACATTTGCATATGAAAAGAATAGGAGTTCATGACCAGCAAAGACCAAAGAAAGAGAAATGAAGGTGCTAAGCCTATTCCCAAAAGACACAAGATAAATACACACAGGTGAGTGCAGTAATGATCCATACTCACAAAAATATTATTTTAGACAAAAAGGTGAGCAGAGCTGTAAGATACAATAGCAGCAGTCGACTTTAGTTTTATCTTGTACATAAACTATGAACATTTCTAAAGCAAATTAAGAAGCAAATTCATTTACAGTGACATCAAAAAGAATAGAGTGCTAGTGAGATAGCTACAGGAACCAACATTAAAAGTAATAGCACATCTTTAAAAGAAATTAAGGAAGTCAAAAAATATGAAGATAGCTCTTGTTCATAGACTGAAAGTTTAATATGGTTGAAATGTCAGTTGTATAAAGTTATCTACAAATTTCACACAATCCCTACCAAAACCTCATTAGCATTTTTTAGAAATATAATGATATGCTCTAAAATTCATAATCCCTGGAGATTGACAAAGGCATACAAGGTGGACATTGCCCATACCAGTCTGATAGCTATGATGCCATTATATTGCTGCAGTAATAAAAACAGTGTGTTACTGGAATAAACACATACTGCAACATAACAGAAAAATGAACCTAAAAATAAAGCCCAGAGAGAGCCCTCACAAAGAGAGTCAAACGATTTTCAGGAAGGTGTGAAAACCTTTCAATTGGAAAGAATTTAATAAAAAACCTTGTTGGTGTAATGGGCTCTCATACACACAAAAAAGAAGTTGAATTTTTCCCTTATACAAAAAACAGATGCAAAATAAATCAAAGTCTTCAGCATAAAACCTGAAAAATAGAAAATTCTTTGAAGAAAACCTTCATGACATTGGAGTTAATAGAGATTTATTGATACAACACCAAAAGTACAGGCTAAAATATAAAATGATGAACTGTTTTACATCAAAATTTAAAAATACATTAAAAGACACCATCAACAAAATGAAAAGTCAACCTAAAAATGGGAGAGAATAAGGGATTAAAATGGAGAATATTTTTTAAGCTTTTGCATCAACATTAATAAAACCACCTGATTTTAAAATGGGCCAATTATTTAAGTACACAGTTTTCTAGAAGGATATACAAGTGGCAAAATAAGGACATGAAAAAAGATCTCAAGTGCACCCATCATTGGGGAAATACAAGCCAGTACTATATTAATGTGTAATTTAATGCCCATCAGAATGGTGACTCTAAAAAGAAAATTTAAAAAAACAAAAAACAAAACTGGGATTTAGCTCAGTGGTTCCACTGCATGCCTTGCAAGCGCAAGGTCCCGAATTGGATGCCTGGTACCAAAACCAAAAAACCAGAAAATATTAAATGTTGAAGACAGTTACCCCTATTCTTGTTAACTGAACCATGAACTGAGCAAAAAACACCTTCAATACCCTGAGCATGTGGTCATGTGGGCATTTATCAGCTAAGACCCTGAGTTTCTAATATTCATCTGCAAATGGAGATACCTGTGCAAAGCTTGCGATTGAAAATTGGTGCAGCTGATGTGGAAAACAGTATGCAGGGTCCATATATATCTATATTTCAAGGTCTTGGGAAAATCTGTGCGCCTTAGGTTATGTTTATAACAGTGTAGGTCACAGGAGCCAAGGGATGGAAGCAATCGGGAGTCCATGGATGGATGATGAACAGGTGTACCAAGCAGACCTGCATCTGGGCGCATCACTAGCAGAACAGAAAGCTCTCTCTGTCCGCACATCCAGAGCTTTGTTCAGCCTTGGTGCTGGGGATGCATCTCAGAGCTGCACACACTGCACTTGGACAGCGTGTGCGGCCCTGGGTTCTGGCTCCCTCCTTGCGGTGGAAAGAGAGGAAGGGTTTGACACACACCACACACCCCTTGGCCTCATCTGGGCATTGTACTAACTGCAGTGCACCACTGGCACTGTTGCCGGATCTCACTCAAAGCAGGAATGATGGAGGCAGCTTCCCTGGGCTGAGTGCAGGAAGCCTGGCCCTGGTGCCCTCTGGAGCCACTCTCTCCCGAGCACAGGCTCTCAGAGCTGGGGTGCAGGCTGGAAAGGGGCCCAGACTCTGAGTTCTCACCAGAAACAGAAGTCCTTCTACCTGCTTGTGGATCTTTCTGAATGATGCACGCATCTTCACCCAGGAAACATTTAAAACTTCTGAGAGATTTTCACTTCAAAGAAGAGTTTACACTTAGTCTAGAAATCAAGTACATTTGTAACTTAGCCTGAATTCCCAGAAAAAGTATCAAGGAGAGGAGGCTTCTCTCTCTCTCTCTCTCTCTCTCTCTCTCTCTGTACAATTGCATGTTTTTAATTTTAAAATATATAAGCATATGTTTTTATTTATATGTGTATTCAACATTTATGTACTTATATGTGTTTGTATGTATATGTAACGTGTAACATATGAATGGCTTATTGTTGTGGTGCAGAGAATCAAACCCAGGGCCTTTGGCATGCTAAGCACGTTCTCTACTAAGTAGCTACACCCACAGCTCCTCAAAGGGGCTGGGCAGGAATATCACGAAACTATGTCAAATAATAAGGCAGCACAACATATCTCATGAGTCTAAGCAAATATTTCAATATCTTATTTCCTAAAAATACATGATTTATAAAATTTTAAATTCTAAGTATGAGGCATTTATGAAATGTTTTGTGATACTAATTTATTATATTTAGGACAATGATATTTTGCAAGACATTTCTGAAAATTGCTAATGAGAAGAGTTGTGAATTGTAGTCTTTGTACACTGAATGGATGAACTTAGAAGCTGAGAAGAAAAACTACATATTATTTGGCAAGAATCCTGCAGTGAAATTAGGTTTTACATATGTGATTAAATATAAATGATTGATAGAATAATTGAAAATCAAAGAAAGTAAAAGGAACTGTTCTTTTAAAGTTAGAAAGTATCCAGCGAGCTTGGGTCACAGGAGGAATCATAAGGTCAAGCTAAGCCAACTTTGTCTGCCCATACTTGCAGTACAGCTTTTGAAATGGGGATGCATAACTCAGCTTCCTGGAATAAAGAAGGGGCAAGAAGATTGCAAATAATTGGAAGGAGGATAATCTTAGGAATTTATTATTATAATGAATGAGTCAAAGAATAAAAATAAAGAATCAATTATCTAAAGAACAATAAAACTTAAATATGCTCTCAACATGTAAAGTTACTTCTTGAAATCTGATGAAAAGAGAAGTTTGCAGATTTCTTGCAACCAGGAACCAACATTAAAGGCATACATAAATTTAATAGAATGAATTATTAAAGGTGCCTAAAATAACATCTAATCAATTTCAGTAAGGAGGGTAAAATTCCATATTGTAGGTTGCACATGACCTTAAAATGTATACCTTTCTTCCTTGATTTCTTCCCTCTTTCCCAGTCAGTTCAATTTCCTTTCTTACCTACAACAGCTCCTCAATTGTACATTAGTTCAGTATTACTTGATAAACTAATAAATACTATGAAACACCGAGAGTGGTATTTGATGTATCAGAGTGAATCACTCAAAGATAATGTTCTCAGTTGGTGAAAAATATAAATAATTATATAAAAGTAGGACCATACACATTCCATGAGGCCTAACCTGGCAGAATAATTGTCAAAAAGTATGTTTTCACTCCACTTAAGATTTAAAATTAACTATTTCAGAGGTAAAATGAACTTCTGAGAGACACACAGTAGTGACTGCCCTAGATTTTACAGTAAACATTGAATAATGCTTTGCATGTGTTAAATACATAAATGAATGAAAGGCTGAGTGAGACAGAGAGGGTCGAGGCTTCCCAAGACCTACACGTGCACGCCTTCCACTCTGAGCCCTTCCTGGCTACAGATGAGATCTGTGGGTGCTGACAGGAGGTTTCTGATCTGTTAAGAATCAGGTCAGTCGAGGAACAGCCTCTCTTTAAAGCCTGAGGGTGCTTGGAACCTTTGGGAAGAGAAGGAAGTCATTGCAGGTGAGATCAAACCTCCTCTGGACAATGCGTGGTGCATGTCTAGCTCCCGGCTCCTCCACGCAGGCTCCCTGCCCGCCCTGTGAGTTCTCACAAGCAGCAGCTGAAAGCCTGGCTTTTATTTGTCCCAGACCATTTCCTGCAGAAACCAAGGAGCCTGTGAACCTGGGTATGGAGAACTATCAGGTTTGACTTGTACAGAAGAAAATTAATTTTAAACTTGATTTTTTCCAAGATTTTCCATACATTTCCTATTCAGAGCAGGTTTTGCTGAATCTGAGGCCAATTAACTTTTGTGAACATCTTAGAATCAGTGGCAAATGACCCTACGTAATTATATCTGCATGGCATGACATAAACCTGAGGTGGTTTATCCTATTATCCTTGACATCGATTTTAATTGGGTAAGGAGAGATTTTCTAACTTACAACATAAATGCTCTATGCTTTTTTATCTTTGAAATTATGGACTAGTTTTATATCTGGTAAAATGTGGACTCTAGTGAATAGATGGCATTTGATTTTTAAACTCTTTTCATTGCAAGCTCCATCTAATTAAAAACAAAGTAGTGTGTTGGTTAGAGGATTGAAACTCCTATTTTCTCTAATCCGTGAACAAATTTCAAGAAATGTATGGAAATAGCCTGTGTGCTCTCGCATTCAGGTGTAAGTTTAAGATTAAATGGATCTGCTGTTTTTTCTCTGTGTTTCCACAGGAATTAGGCATCTTTGTGGGGTAAGTTTAATAAATGACTAATTCTCTTGGAAACGTAGTACAGTTTTGATGCACCATTTCCACAGTTGATTGATTCATGCTTCCGGAGTGGATGAGAGCTACACAATAATTTGGCCTTTTATTTTCAACTATGTCTCTGACCAAAGTGTACAACTGTAAAATTAGCATGGTCTCAAAAATTCCTAAAAGTTTTTTGTTTTTCTAAAACTATTTGTACAGCACTTTGCATTGCTTGGAAACCATTACATGAGAAACCCAAAGGATAAATAATTTAAGGAGCAAAATAAAAGAGAGATGATAGGAAACAAGGGGATATTTTACAAATAAGAAGGGGACCCAGAGAGGGAGGGATGGGAGAGAAGGAGACATCAACAGAACTAAGACATGTTTTGTACCAATTCCCATGAGCTCTGTGGTCATGGTGTACTGCACACAGGGACTAAGAAAAGGATGAAAGGGAACCAGGAACAGGAGGTCCAAGCCCAGCATCCTGTTCATAGCATTGATCTTAACACAACAGACTTGAAAACTCTGCTTTCTATTTAATTATGCAATTTCATGCAAATGGAAATCATTTTAACAAGGAAAATGAAGGTGATGCTTACAATGCAAGTAATGATTAGTACTGCAGGATTCTTTGAAAACTATTAGGTAAGAATTTCTCTCACCAGCTTTCTCCGAAGACTGGCCAATGGGAAAATGGAGATTCATGGGGAAGGTCTGTTTGTTACATTTCACAGATTTTAAATATTTAATAACCTGGATCACGACTTACAGTCTTACATATAGAACCACAAACAAATTTTAAAGCCACGATGATTTTTAGAGTCTCTAGGTCATTCAGAAGACCTGGGTTCATGTACATCTCTCATACAAACATGAAGATAAATGGAATAACTTTGGATGCCTCTCCTAGGTCTGTACAATGTGAGACAGAAAGTACAGAGAGGCAGAGAATTTCTTTCTGACAGCTGTTTATTTAGGACATTCTCATTTGACATTGTTTTAATATACCCCTCCTCCAAACCTATTGATAATTCAAATGAAATATTAAGAAAATATACATTAAAATTAAGAGAAAACCAAAATATTTGACTTCTCACAATACCTAGTGAATCTAAATTATAAAGAGCTTTTTCAATTCAACCTTCTTTTACAAACTAACAAAAATAGAAAATAAAAATTATATTTACAAGAAAATACTTTTAGCTTGTGACTTCAAAATATATGAGACTGATTCTAAATTCATCAATTAACATTTAAAAGTTAACTTCATGGGTTCAGAGAAAAGGCTTAAACATGGCTTCCGTTCTAATTTAAGCTTAGGGACAAAGAGGCAAATGTGATGCTCAACGAAAGTGTTTGTGAATCTTTGCCGATGGAATTTACTGGTTAGGGTAAAGGAGACAGTGAGTCTTTGGACAATTTCTCTGTGCTAATTACTTTCCAAGAATCCTAGAGTTTTTATTTGTTTCCTTTGTGATGAAAAAAGTTTTTCTGAGACTAAGGACAAAAATGCCCCAAGTATTTGAATAATTGCTTTTGACCCATGAATATTTAAATCTTTTAAACATCCAATCACACTTCAAAGAATTCACACTCACTTAATTGTAAAATGGGTAGGAAATAGTTTAACCTTTAGAAATACCTCATAGAAAGGAGTAAAATATTTTCATATGTTTGCCACTAAATAGAGTAACAGCAAAAGAACAGTGGCTGCATCACATGACAAGTTCAATGTTACTGGAAGCAGTGAGGTACATGCCCGAAAAATGTTGTTCTTTTAACACTGAATCTCATACAACTGAAGTCCTACTTAGCTCAAATAACTGGTTTACTTTACATATCATGTGACGCCCTCAAGGTTGGTGTGTGCTGTCCACTGTGACAGGATTTCTTCCTTTTTAAGCCAAGTAATAACCCATTGTGTGTGTACACCATCGTTTTGGGTTTTTTTTTTAACTCATTCATCCATCGGTTGTCTTGGTAACCTGCCTGCTACCCACATTGCAAACATCTCCTGAGAACTCAATTTAAATTCTTTGGTGTAAAGTCACAGAAGTGAGATTGATGGATGACATGCTGATTCTACTTTTAATACTCTTTTTCATAACAGCTAAGCCAATTTCTGTTCCTACCAGTGGTACACAAGGATTTCAACTTTTCCACATTCTCATGAACCCTTCTCTTTCATCATTTTGATAATAACCTTTCTAACAGTAATAGTTTGCATTTCCTTTGTCCTCACGATTGCTGATGTTGAATGCATTCCACATGCCCATCAGCCACTTGTACATCTTACATGCAAAAATGACCTTCCAGTCTCTTGCTCATTTCTTAGCTGAGATATTTTGCTACTTTTGCTATTAAGTGGTAGGAGCTGCTTATATATTTGCAAACTATATACAAATGTTTGGATTGCTAGTCCTTTTATAATTTTTTCATATGGTATGAGACAGATATTCAGTTTCATTTTTTCCATATAGATAGCTAACTGCAAGGATGTCTCATAATTCTGCATCTATTTTGAGTGTAAATTGGGCTTTCCCATACCAGAAGTGGGGCTGAGTCACTCTCACAGGATTTCTCCACCTTTCTCCGGCCCTCATGTGGTGATCCTGATTTCTCCTTTTCTTGGCCAACATCCCTCTGTGAGGTTGCTGGCTGCACCATGTGACTCATCACTGTCCCCCACCACCACCACCACCACGCGGACGGCCCCCAGCCACAATGATTGCTTCTCAGCCACAGCGGGATGTCTGGGGAAAGAGGCGGTCACTTTTCTGCTGCCCTGTTCCCACCCCAGCCACAGCTGACCTTGGGGCCCCTGGACAGCTCCTCCTTCCAGCTGGCCCTGAGAGCCAAGCTGTCCTATGCCCTCAGCAGTGTGCTGCTTCTGTTACATTGGTTTTTTTTGTTGAGTTGCCTCCTTATGTCTCACCTGACCAACAAATCCAAGCCAACATTGTTTCCTGGTGGCTCTGGGCTCCCCCAGGGACTGGTGCCTCAGCAGAAATGAGCTGCATACAGCCACAGTGTGTCTGCCAGGATAAACAGCAACTCTGGGGAAGGTACCTGGTCACATTTCTCACCTTAGGCCTGGGGCATGTAGGATAAAGAAAGAGAGAAGGATAAAGAAGTTGGAGAAATCCCGTGAGAGTGACTCAGCCCCATTTCTGGTATGGGAAAGTCCAATTTATACTCAAAATAGATGCAGAATTATGAGACATCCTTGCAATTAGATATCTATATGGAAAAAATGAAACTGAATATCTGATAAACTCACACTGTGAGTCTCCATGGCCATCTTCTCACCTCTCTTGGTAGGGATGGAAGTTATATCCACTCTGCTGAGACAGCTCTCCAAACCAAATTCCAACGATCACACTAACCAGCTTTCTACACCTTTGGCTGCAAGACTGTCCTTTCCCTATTGTGGGTCCTTGCACCTTGGTGGAAGGTCACTCACCACAGACGTCCCCAACCCTTGGGCATATGGGACTGGTTTTGTGGAAGACAGTTTTTCCACAGAGCAGGGCTAGGGTGGGGGTGAGGGTTTCAGGCACTAGATTCTCCTAAGAAGCTTGCACCCTAGTTGACTGCCTGGGCAGTCACAGAAGAGTGGTGCTCCTGGGAGAATCCAGTGCCAGTGATCTGACAGAGGGGAGCTGAGGCAGGCATGGGGGCCACAGAAAGAGGCTGGACATGCAGAAGGAGCTTTGCTTGTTGGCTGCTACTCATCTCCTGCTGTGCAGTCTGGTTGCTCACAGGATAGCAACTGGAACTGCTGGCCACAGCTGGGGTTTGGGGACCCCTGGTACATTGCCTGTGTGTGGGCATAGGCTGGGCTTTCTCTTCCATCAGACAGACTGTGGGCCTGCTTTTATGGCACTGCCACACTGCTTTCTTTACTGAAGTTTATACCCATATAAAATTGGGAAATATCATGCATTCAGCTTTGTTCTGTCTCACGGTCGGTTTGGTTATCTGAGACCTTTTTGCTATTGCTATAAAGATGGAGTCTTAGTTTGCTTAGATTGCGGTAACCAAATACCACACACTGGGCAGCTATTTCCCAAAGTCCTGGATCCTGAGAAGTCAAAACTTTGGATGCTGTCAAGTTTGGTGTCCCAGAAACAGCTGCTTTTTCCTGCAGTGTCAAATGGAGGGGAGACTTGACAAACCCCATGCGTCCCTGCTACACTAATCCAGTCCCCACAAGGACAATCTCCTGCCAGTAGGCTCACCTTGGGGACTGGATCTCAACATCTGATTCTGGGGTCACAATCGGAAGGTAGCAGCGTGCTATTGGAGTTTTGCTAGAAATCATATTTAATCTGAAGTTCTAAGGTATGGACATTTTAGCAATGTTTAGTCTTCTAACCCATGACCCCATGATACCTTTCCCTTTATTATTTTCATCTTTCATTTTATTCATCAATCTTTCATAGTTTACATTGTACAGATATTTCAACTCTTGGGTTAAGATTATTTTTAAGTTTTTCATTTTTTTGATACAATTGAAAATGAGTCTATTTTCTGACTTTCCTTTTTGCATAGTTTTAAAAAATAAACAGTGCTTTTATTTCAACCTATCAAGTTTTTATTTTTAAATGTTTCACACATACATTCTATACCACTAAGAATATTTAAAACTCAGTTCTAGAAATACTACAGTTATATTTTATCTGTGTTTCCAGATTTGTGACCATAAATTTTTATTTCCTTTTTAATCACACAAACTTATTTAGACATATAGTTCAATTTACAACTGGCAAACATTTTAAATTAGTTATCATACTCTTTGTTTCCCAATGCTTTATAATGCTACAGGATGTCCATGAGGTGAAACTAATGAACATAAACATTCAAGAAGATTTGAAATGCTTCAGTAGGAAAGGAGAAAAGACATTTTGATCCAAGACAAATTGCTTTGCCACTTATTCAAATTTATATCAGAATGCAAACGTTTTGCTAATAAAAGGTGATTCTAAGGGCTTTGTGCTCTGAATTGGATGAGATGGAAATATCTCATGTGCCAGCTAATATACAGCTTTTCAATCTCATATCCTCTGAATTAGTCATGCAATTTCTACACCTGTCATCTGAATTTTCTGAGGACTTTCAGAAAAATAGGTAGAATAGATAGTGCTGACTATGTTATTTTCTGCTTGAATTCAGGCCTTACTAGTTGAACTGTAAAGTAGAAGAAACTACACAGCATGTGGAAAACAGTTGAAACTGGATAGGTAGGTCATAGGGAAATAAAATAAGTATAAAGCAGAAAGTTAGAAAGTGTGTGTTAGCTACCTAGATTGCAGTATTCAATACCAATTATCACTGATTAGAATTTGGTTGTCATTGTCAAAGTCACTGAGATTTAGACATGTGTTTCACATTGATATTTGCAAAAAATACTAATTCATGGTGCATGTTTTACTTTCATATATGTTGATGATATTCCTTGAGAACTTAGGGCAGTTAGATCAGTAGACAATGCAGGAAAGTTATATTGTTTTTCTATGGGTGCCTAAAAAAACACCAGGTTTATGCTTAAACAAAACAGAACATATTTATCCCCTTGGTTTCCAAGAGTCAGGAACACAGGATAAGTCTTCTGCTCAGCCTCCCTGGACAAACTCAGGCCTGGCCAGGACAGAGACTGGGTTCCTCTTCCACCCTCATCTAGGTTGTTGGCCAAATCCAGCTCCTTGTCGTTCCAGGACTGAGGTTGCTGGGCTTTTTCCTGGCTGTTGGCTTGAGGTCACTGCACCTCGAAGCCAGTTTCAGGTCTTAGCACTTGGCCCTCATGTGGCATGGTGACCTGCTTCTTCAAAGGCCACAGCTGAAGCCAATATTCTGTGTCTCGGGTAAGACAGGGAAAGGGGCCCCTGTCTGAATCCTATCGCCTACCCCTGGCCACACTGCAGAGAGGGAACCACAGGTCTGTGTCCTAATTGGGGGTGACCCTGTGGACACCTCAGAATTCTGGTGCGGAAAAATGCAGCATTTTTTCTCTGGCAACAAGCTGATTATGTCTCTCCAAGCCGAGGAGAAAGAATCCCAATCCACAGTTAAAAGCCGCGTTTCTCTAACCACACAGGGTCAGGAACATAAAAAGACAAGTCACACACAGGAGAAAGTATTTACAGATCATATGTTTGACATCAGAGTTGTATACTTTATTTTTAAGGAATTGTTACAAATCAATAATAATAAGTAAAAGAGCTCAACGAAAATGGGGTAAGGACTCACATACACACTGCAGAAAATAACTTTTAAGTGGTCAGGACATCCATGAAAATATAGTTTGCTTCATTAATCATAAAGAGAATGCAGAGCAAAGCCCTGATCAGGCGCTGCAATACATCCACAAAATGCCCCAAATTGACACGGGAATAACGTCAAGTGTTGGTGAGAGCAGGGGCAAGTGCAGCCCTCATGCACCCCCAAAATTGAGATGCGTGAAGTGGGGTGCTCAGAGATTCTGTCACCCTCCTCTTTCAGTCACACACCACGGTCCCTGCTCTGTGCCTGGGCACTGAACCCCCTTAGGTTTGTTGCGGCTTTAACACAAGACCTTAGGCACATGTGTTTCCCTCTCATTGCAACTTTCATCTAATGGCACAACTTGTGATGTGGAATGTTAAAAAAATCTTTTTCCAAATGTTTTCTTATTGTCACAACTATTTTTTTTTTTTTCCGGGACACCTAGGATTTTGTGAGGTTTTCAAGGAAATCTGTTTTAGGTCACCAATAGGGCTCCACCCTAAACTGTCTTTTCCCAGAGACTGGATGTTGTGGTAAGGTGCTGAGTTTTCCAAGGACCACTGAGGATAAAGGAAGAGCTGGTGCAGTAGGCAGTGGTGGGGACAGGACCACAGCCGAGCCAGTGCCCTAGGGCCCTTTCGTCCACGTAGAGTGCGCCATGTGTGCTCACAGAACACCGAGCACCACATGACTTCTCCCTGGCTCCACAGCTTTCTTCCTCCCTTAAGCCTCCTTCCGAGCATTTGTCCCACTGCATTATTCCAGACAAGATTTCCAGTAATATTTCCTCTCCCGGGAAGTTAAAATCCCGGTGGTTGCAAGAAACATTACTATTTTCCTCACCAATTCTATCCTCAGTTCTTGGACCACAAAAGGCATTTCAAAAGGTAAGTACATAGATCAAATTGCAGAAGGTAGAACTACGGAGAGAGAACTATCTTGCAAGTAAACAAGTTCATTAATTTTCTTTAGGATCCACAACCAAATAATCTTGAAAGACATTTTAATGATGTACCTAAGCTACTATCATGATAAATCACTATTTTTCTATTAAAGCATGAGTAAACACAACTTCAAAGAAACTGCTGAAAGATTTGGAAGGAGACCAAGAATTCCTGGGTGTCCCTGTTTGGAAGATAAAATGCTGCTCATAGGGGAAGACTTGGCACATCGGGGTGCAAGATAATGGGTCATGAGCCGTGGAGTTTACAGAGCGTGGTGCTTATTGTCAATTTGTTTACATCAGTCTCATTTTAACTCTCACAGGGTCTTATTCCTGGTCACGTCCTCCAGTACTGCACATGATCAGCTTCTGAGGAGGGAGGCATAGGTCATCGTTTGGGAGCTGGAGCAATTGGATGTGATTTTTCTCCCGTTCATCTCACTTGCCACCTTACACTGCTCTCTCAGATGCTAAAATCCAGGGGAAAAGGAGAAAGCTCCACCCAAATCCCTCTGCTGGCTCCCTGGGCTGCTCGGAAGGTTAACTTTAAGTGTCACCTTGACAGGCCAAGGACTGTGCAGAAGGCTTCTGGAGCTGGCACCAGCCCACTCTGCCCCTGGTCGTACTCAGCCCTCCCTGAACCAGGCCTCTCTGGGTCTTCCCATCGCAGACTCTCGGAGGGCCTGTGGGTATCCTAGGCACCGAGTCAATTCTAATTCCATACACATAAAATACATGCGGTGTGTAATCTTACATGTGTGCATAAAATGTACGGGCATCTTACTTTTGAGAGCTCTTTGCTGATGCTTTGCACCCTTCTCAGGGTACTGTCTCCCAGGGTCCTGCATCCACACTAACTTCAGGACACCAGGAATCCTTAGTTCCCTCTCCTGTTTGTTTCTGCATGGAGTTTCAGTCTATCTTCTGATTGCTGTACTTACATAAGTGACATTGTTTAAGTGCAAATTATGGCTTAACATCCAGTACCAGCCTTCTCATTTTCAAATTCTGTTAGATTTTGTGCTATCTACATGACCTAATAGCACTATGGAAATGCTCATGTCTATTCTAATGCCCTGAGTTAGGAATGGTAGGATGCTCTTGGTTAAAGTGAACTTCATGTTAAACACCTTGTCCTGCATAATTCTTCAAATACAGATGGCAAAAATCTTCCTATCATTTTGAGAGAAAGTAATATGATGGCGCTCCATATTTCAATCTCATCTTTACGCTTTCAAATTTAGCAAAGAAAGTATTGTGCAAATAAATATTTGTTTATTTTTTGCACATTTATTATTTCCTTGTCTTCATTTAAAACTTTTCTCTGGAAGATTTTTAACCTTAAAATATGATTTTCAATTTCTTTTGTGGGGTTGCTTTGAAAGTAAATCATCTCCATTCTTTTCAACTAAGACTATCTTTATTTTTCCCTCATATTTAAAATATTTTTTGCTGTACATTTCTTAATGGAGAGTTCTTCTCCATCACCAGAGTGAAATATAGCCCCACTCCATTCTGACTTCTAAACACAGCTGTGCACACATTTATTCATTGTCATTTTCTTGTTAACTACCCAAAAGCAGCCAGCACTTTTCCATTTTACCTTGATGTTCTGTTTATTCTCCTGGACATAGCTGCTTTTCCTGCACTGGAAGCAGGACCTGCCACCAGCCTAGACATTTCTCAGCCACATCCTTTCAGGGTTCAAGCCCACGCCTTTCTTGTGCACATCTGTGTGATGCTTATCAGAGGAAAACTTCTTGCATTCATGGTTTTGAGCCTCTACTTAGTGAATTCCTCTCTCCTTTATATCTCTGTGCATTCCAGATAATTTCTTTCCATCCATATCCCTGCCCAACACCTCTTGTAAACAATGTGCACTCCAACATTTCTCATTTTCATTTAGTTTTTTATCATTATTGCTAACTAATAGAATTTTGCTATCTGGGATTTTAGTAAATATAAAGGTAATATAAACACAAAGCTTTATGCTAGAATAGACCAGAAGTTAAAAATGTAAACTCTAGTTTACAAAATTTGCAGGAGTAGCTGAAAATTTCCATTTGTACCTGACAGAAATGTGTGAGGCTGTGTGTGAGGCCTCGTTTGTCCACTGACCCCCAAGCCACTCCAGTCCCTTCTACTTCGGGATGTGGCTCCCTTCCGGACTCCGCTATCATTTTCCTGGGGTGTTGTTTGTTTGGTTGGTTGTTTGGTTGCTTTTTGCCACTACAGGAAGGCACTTCCTCTTGGGCATTTGTCCCCAAGCTGTCTAAACCTCTGGATTCAGATCAGTGCTCATCTCCTCCTGAGTCCCTCTGATTGCATGTTGGCTCTGTGATCATTGATGAACATGAGTTGGTCTTTCTCAAGGCAGAGATGGGGCTCAGCCCCCAGGCAGCATGGTGTGCAGTCCTCTGTCTCCTTCCCTGCTCGGCGGCTCTGTGTATCATATGTGTGCCACACCTATGCCACCTGGTGTCACCTGTGGTCAGGGCAGCTGGGTCCCAGTCCACTTGGACTTAGCAGAGAAGAGGCGGGGATCCCTCTGCTGCCTGCTATGAAGCCCCTCACCTGGGCCTTCCTGTGGGAGACCTGAGCGCATGACCCACAGATTTACAGATTTTGTGTATTGTAGGTGGCTCAAGCTTCTTGGTGGCCCCTATAGGCAGGCCTGTTTTTCTTTTTTTTTTCATTAATTTTATTGGTACATTTTAGGTGTACAATATAATGACATTCATCACTGGAAATTTGCACCTTTACATAATCTCCCTTGGTTCTTATTTTTCCCCCTTCCCCTGCCCTTCCCTCAACCCCTCCACCCTTCCCTATTTACAAAGAATTTGCTTCCATTTTTTCCTTTTCTCATATTAATTCCATTTCCTTCTTTCCTTTCCCCTACCCCTCCCACTTCCTCTTCCCCTTTGCCCCTTTTCTTCCTATTTCACATTATCTAATATACCTTTCAGTCCTTATTTACACTATCAGTTTCTCACACTAGAGAAACTATTCGGTATTTACACATGTGTGTCCTATTTATTTCACTTAATAGTGTGGCCTCAATGTGCATCCATTTAGCTATAAATGTCTCTAGTTTCTCATTCTTTATGGCTGAGTAGTACTCCATTTTATTTAAAAAACACATTTTCTTTATCCAGTCTCCAGTTGATGGGCATTTGGGCTGTTTCCAAGCTTTAGCTATTACAAATTGTGCTGCTATAAACATAGGTGCACATATATCACTGTGGTATGATTCTTTTAATTCTTTTGGGAAGATACCCAGCAGGGGAATAGCTGGGTCAATTGGGACCTCTAGTCCTAGTTCTCTGAGATATCTCCACACTGATTTCCACAGTGGTTGCACCAGCCTGCACTCCCACCAGCAATGGAGAAGGGTTCCTTTCTCCTCACAGCCCCACCAGCATTTGTTATTTGTTGATTTCTTGATAGCAGCCATTCTTTCTGGGGTGAGGTGGAATCTCAGTGTTGTTTTCATCTGCAACTCTTGAGTAACCAGTGATGTTGAACATTTTTTCATATATTTATTTGCTACTTTTATTTCTTTGTCTGAGAAATGTCCGTTCATTCCAGATGCCCATTTTTGAATTGGGTCTTTAAATTTGAGGGGGCAGATTTTTCTCAGTTCTTTATATATTCTAGATAGTAGTCCTTTGTCTGAGGTACAAACCTCCTAACATTTTTTCCCCACATTGTAGGTTGTCTCTTAGCTCTGTTGGTGGTTTCTCTTGCAGTACAGAAACTTTTTAATAAAATGAGATCCCAGTTGTAGATTCTTTGTGCTGGTTCCTGTGCTACTGAAGTTTTGTTCATAAAGTTTTTTCCTATGCCAATGTCTTCAAGAGTTCTACCTAACTTATCTTTCAGCAAGTTTAGTGTTTCTATCTTAATATTTAGATTTTTAATCTACTTCGATCTTAGTTTAGTGCACGGTGATAGATATGGGTCTAGTTTTAATCTTTGGCATGTTGAAATCCAGTTTTTCCAACAACATTTATTAAATAGGCTATCTTTCCTCCAGTGAGGGTGGTTGGCTCCTTTGTGAAAGTTGAGGTAGCTGAGTGTGTCTGGAGTTGTTTCTGCATCTTCTAATCTGTTCCACTGGTCCTCAGGTCTGTTTCTTCACCAATATGCTGTTTTTATCACAGTAGCTTTGTAGTATAGTTTCAACTCGGGGGTTGTAAAACCCACTGCCATGTCTCTTTTACCTAGAATTGTATTTGCTATTCTGGGTCTCTTCTTGTTCCAAATGAATTTTTGGATTGTTTTCTCAAGGTCTGTGAAGTATGCTCCTGGGATTTCAATTGGGATTGCATTGAATCTATATAGCAGTTTTGGAATTATGGCCATTTTCACTATGTTGTTACTTCCTACCCCGAAGCACAGGATGTCTTTCCATTTTCTGATATCATCTTTAATCTCTCTTTTCAGAGTGCTATAGTTTTCAGAGAATAGGTCTTTGATTTCTTTTGTTAGGTTGACTCCTAGGTATTTCAGTTTTTTTGGATGCTATTGTGAAAGGAATTGTTTGCCTATTTCTCTCTCAGTGAGTCTGTTGTTCCTGTAGAGGAAAGCTATTTATTTTTGTGTGTTGACCTTGTATCCAGGTACTTTACTGAATTTGGTTATTAAGTCTAGAAGACTTCTGGTGGAATTCTTGGAGTCTGCAATATAGAGTATCATGTCTTCTGCATATAATGACAATTTGACTTCTTCAATTCCTATCTTTATTCATTTTATTTTTTTCTCTTTTCTAGTTGCCATGGCTAATGTTTCCAAGCCCTAATAATGTTTCCAAGCCCTAAAGGAAAACAGCCTCCAACCAAGATTGATGTACCCTGCAAAACTATCTTTCAAAATTGATGGAGAAATAAGATACTTTCATGATACAGAGGACTTTAGGATCTTCATGATACCAAACCAAAACTCCAAAAAATTTTAGACAATATCCTAGGAAAAGACAACAAGGATCACAACCCCAGGAAGCCCAGAAAAATGAATCCATCAGACAGGACAAGCAATTAAACACAAAGTGGGAAGAATCCAACAAAAGGAAAAAGTCATGACAATGATAAGTCAGTATGTATCAGTTATAACCAGCAATGTTAGTGGTCTCAACTCACCAATCAAAAGAAATAGACTGGTAGAATGGGTCAAGAAGCAAGATCCAACAATATGCTGCATACAAGAAACACACTTAATTCAAAAAAACTGAGTGACTGAAAG
>NW_004624740.1:1770057-1845211 GCF_000247695.1 Heterocephalus glaber | reverse complement strand
ATTGACAAACCCTTAGCCAACCTTATCAAGAAAAGGAAAGAAAAGGCCCAAATCCATGCAATTAGGAATGAAAAGGATGAAATTACAATGGACCCAGCAGAAATTCAGAGGATCATCAGTACCTACTTTGGGAACCTATACGCCAATAAGATGGAAAACACAGAAGAAATGGACAGATTCCTAGACATGTATGTATTACCAAAGTTGTACAAAAAATACCTAAAACTTCTAAACAACCCAATATCAATCAACAAAATTGAAAATGTAGTAAAAAACTTACAAACTAAGAAAATCTCAGATGCTGATGGCTTCACTGCTGAATTCTACAAGACATTTAGAGAGGAACTATTTCCACTACTATTTAAACTCCTCATTGAAATTGAAAGGGAAGCAATAATCCCTAATTCATTCCTGGAAGCAAGCATCACCTTGATCCTCAAAGCAGAGAAAGACCCAACTAAAAAAGAGAGCTATAGGCCAATCTCACTAATGAACATAGATGCAAACATCCTTAATAAGATACTGACAAATAGAATGCAGAGGGTTGTCAAGAAGATCATACACCCCAACCAAGTGGGATTCATCCCAGGAATTCAGGGATGGTTCAACATATGCAAATCAATAAATGTAATACACTATGTCAATAGAGCCAAGGACAAAAACCATGTGATCATCTCAATAGATGCAGAAAAAGCATTTGACAAAATCCAACACACCTTTATGACAAAAACCTACAAATAATTGGAATAGATGGTCTCTACCTCAATCTGATAAAAGCAATCTATGAAAAACCAACAGCCAATATCATACTTCATGGCCAAAAACTGAAATCCTCCACACTAAAATCAGGAACATGATGAGGATGCCCACTGACTCCACTCCTGTATAGTACAGGCAGGCTTGTTCTTTGCCATTCCTTCTCTGGGATCCTTGACATACCACTTCTGTTATTGCTGCATTTTGTTTGGTCACCGCCTCTGCGTCTCATCTGAACAACAAACCCAAGCCAAACTGTGTGGCTGCTCGGGGCTCCCCAGGGCCTGACCCTCCTGGCTAGAACAAAGTGACACAGGACAGAGTAAGACATGAGGGTGGGCGCCAGCATAAAGAACTTTCCTGTTGGGCTAGGAGCCCCTCACTTGGGCATCAAGCACACTGTACAACCTGCAACCAAACTGTGAAGAAAAGAAACATCAAAGAAACAACAAAAATAGTCTCCACCTCACTTTGCTCTGAGCCATCTTCTTACAAGCTCAGCTATGTATGCAGAAGCCATCCTCTGTAATTTATATGACACCTAAGTATGTTTCCACAGACATTTCTTTTGCCTCCTGCACAGTATTGTTACAGGTTAAAGGGGTTTTTAAAAATTAATTAGTTATAGACCTTGCTCATTAGGGACCTAGATACTTAGTCATTTCTATTTTGAAAAACCACTAAGAGACTTTGAGTGCAAACCTCCAACTGTGAGTGCAGGAATGTCTGAAATCTTTAAAAGAGGTAGGTCAAGTTGTGTTATTGCTGGTCCAGAGTCCTGCCTAAGGACTCGTATATATTAGGAGACAGCTCCACAACTACTTCCAGATAAAATTAGAAACAGAATGAACATTTAGGTGGCTGTGCACTTTCAATTTTTGCAGGACAATCCATTTCCATCTTTAAGTGACTTGAGTTCCTGGATAATAAATAGTGTAATTAAATCAGAGACTGAATCCTCCCTTACATCCAAAATCTCATGATTAAGTGTTGCTGGTAATAGGAGAGACAAACTATTTCATCATTTCCTGTAGCAGAGTCTAATGGATTCTAAAGAATATATAGTTGCAAATAGACCTTTATGTAAGACATTTCTGAAATCTTTAACCAAGTGCCCTTGAAAAAGATCCAATATTTGACAGAGTTCAGGATTATTTTAGGTATGGATGCTAGCATCCCATTTTACTGAAGTTACTACTTCAGTGACTGGGGTGCCATCTTACTAGTTTGGTTCCTGTCTTAGTTACTTTCTTTTGCTAGGACGGAATACCCAAGCCCACTTAATAAAGGAAGAAAGTTTTACTTAGCTTACAGTTTGTAGAGATTTCAATCCATAGTCAGCTGTTTCCAAGGCAGGGTAGAATGGCAGATGGGTATTGCAGAGGAGAAACAGTCCATGGCAGCACAGGCAGTGAGCAGCAAGTTCAAGGTAGGAAGAGGGATAGATAGGGACACACGCACAGTGACCCACCTCTTTCTATCAGGCTTCACCTCCCAATATCACTCCCAGCTATAAACCCATGCAGTATCACACACCCATGATTCAGTGTCACACATCCATGACCCAGTATCACACATCCATGATCCAGTCACCTCCAAAAATCCCACCTATGAGCACATGAGGCTTTGGAGAAACATCTTGATAGAAACCATAACAGTTCCCTTCTTGGGCTATTTTAAATGCCCAAATGAATTTTTATTTAATACTTTTTATTATGTATCTGCCATAAATGTTAAACAATATAAGCTACTCATCTCCTCCATATGCCATTTAAGACATTTCTAAAATAGTTATTTAGGAAAATGTATGGTGAAACTATGCAGGAAAATATTAATTCCTTCACTACTTAGTTGATTTATTGGCTGCATTAAATGTAATCACTGAGCAATGATTAGTAACACCTTCAGAAATATTTTTACAATAATCACAAATATCTCAGGCTGTGGAAAAACAGGAAGTTACTTTTTAAAATATATGGTGGAACAAATTTATATCATGTATCTCACTTTTGAACCATATTTAGAATACAAGTTATTCCTGTTTATATATACTTCCAAAGATGCATCCAAATACCTGCATATTTAATTCCACCCTAAAGCACAACACCCTGTATTGTGTGAAGATATGGCTGCTTGGAGGATTTCATGCTGAGTGAAATAAGCCATTCACAGAAGAAGGAATAATGCACGGCCCCAGTCTTACACAGTACCTAAAGCAGCTGAGCCTGTAGAAAGGAAAATAGAAGGATGGTTTCTTCAAGGTGCTGGGTGGTACAGACAGAGCTTCCTTTGCACAGGGTAAGAAGGGTGGGTTGGGCTATAGCCTGATGGCTGAGTGAGCAAAAGATGAGCAACTTCCCCAGACCAAGGTGGAACGCATGGTTAGCAGTGTATTTCAGAGTTCATTATGAGAGTAAATCTCACATGAGGAGTTCTTACCACAATAAAAGAGGCAATGAATGAAGCAAAGAAAATCTGCATTCCTACCTCTACTCTGAGCAAACGGCATTGGTGCCGACACCCGCACATTCCCCGGAGATCTGTGCACCAGCTCAGCACCTGCAGCTCCCACAGAGCCCTCTGACTTTAGGGTCCCCTGAGTGTGGAGGGCTGAAGGGAGCTCACAAGTCGGGGCCCTGAAAACTTCAGCAGGGCCAATGACCCTGCCCTTCCTCTGACTGCTACCCTCGACCCTCTCTCATCAATGCCTCTCTCTTTTCTTTCTTTTTTTTTTTTGGTACTGGGGATCGAACTCGGGTTCTTGCGCTTGTGCAACAGGCAGCGAAACCACTGAGCTAAATCCCCAGCCTTCCTCTCTCTTTTCTTAAAGCCAAGACAGCTGGAAATGTCACAGGGCTCCTGTTTATTTCCAAGACCAAGAACCACCGAGGCCTCACCTGTTCTGTGTGTGGGGGTTTTTTGGTACTGGGGATCGAACTCAGGACCTTGTGCTTTCGAGGCAGGCGCCAGAACCACTGCGCTAAATCCCCAGCCCTGCCTCACCTGTTCTGACTGAAGCACTCAGTGTGGGATGTCAGGAAGAAGGAGGCTGCTAGAAAGGGGGACTTGGGAAAGGAAGAGAAATGGAATGATTACTTGGGATACCCAAGACAAAGGGGAAAAACAATCTATACAGTGATTGCCATTTTGAATTTCTAGTACCAGTAAAAGATTGGAAAAATAAAGATAAAATAGACTCAACTTTCTTCCTTTTGTTGGTAAGTGTGGATAGACTCATAATGATGGCAAATAAAATAAACCTAAGGAACCACTAATTACACATTTTAAGTAGTGAAATGTGCATATGTTTCACTTACAGTTTACTATTAATGAGTTATAGAAATGAGTATAGCAAATGAATATCATATACAGTGTAAAACAATAAACATGATTTTGAGTACGTTATGCTATTTGAGATCACATGTAGTTTTCTCTCGATAAATTTTTACAAAGTAAAACTTTCAGTATTGAATTTGAGAAGTCTCTGTTTTTAGCGAAATTATGATGTTCTCTGAGATTTTGAGCCTCAGCTGTGCCTGGCATGCCAGTAAGACACCAATGACTTTGTCTTTCTGTATGGAAATTTTCTCTAGGCCGAAACGATTTTGGAAAGAGAAAAATGATTTTCAAGGAGCTCCCATCTCCTATCATACTTAAAATAGCAAACACGGGCCAGTGAGAGGCAGAGAAGACCAGCAATAAAAATACTGATCCTTCGATAGCAATAAATACTGCACTGAAGTTTCTTATAAAGATTGGGGTAGAGCAGAAGAAATGTTTATTTTGCTACCCTTACTTAAGCTTTAAAAATGCAGGTCAACTGTAGTCTGAGTTTTCTCTGATAATTCATCTTCTGACAGGGCGTCACTGACCCTGCACCCTGCAGAAGGCTCCTCCGAGGCTCATCCTGCTCACCTCTGCGATCCTGCCCAGTCCTGGACCAGCCCCTGAAGAGAGACCTTCAGGTGAACCAGAATTGAAGAGGAAATAATTCTGGGGGGAAATGTCTGTGTATAGAGAGAAGAAAGCGAGTCTCTGAGATGTCAGAGGGAATTTGTCCTTGATGTTCTCAGATGGGTTGGCGACTGTTTCACTTCCTCTTAGCTGATGACCAGCTTCCTGAGGAAGGAGAGTGAGGCAACTTCGTGTCCGTGTCTGGGGGAGCTGGAAAGGCACCAGGCTCCAAGCTCATCTGCAGCTTTGCTGGGCGCTCCACCGGATGCAGCGTGCCAGCCCCACTGAATGGACCCTCACGGGAGGAGGGCAGCTCAGACCTCACTGTCCCTCGATTGCCCTGTCCTGCGCATGCTGAGCTTCCCAGTCTGAGCTGCCGGGCCGGGCCAGCCAGGCCCCCAGCAGCCTGATGTACAGCATCTCTGCTTCACCTGTGCGGGTGAATATCACAGTGTGCGGCTCAACATCTTACCTGGGCCCAAGAACAAATCCCTTCACTGACCACAGGACCCCATCCACCAGGGAGCTCCCGAAGAATTTACCAGCACATGCTGAGTCAGGGGACCCATGCGGTGGGATGGGTGCCCAAGGGGGCCAACAGCGAGGCTGAAGAATCTGAAACAACTGGGAAAAGAGGTTTGTGAGACAGTGAATTTAAATGTAAGTGGGAAAAATAAACAGGCTGCTGTGAGCACTTGAAGGAGGCTCAGGACGCAGATACTGGGAAGGGACTTGGTATGAAACACATGCAGACTTCGTACGTAGTAAAAATGTACTAAAATAATAATAATAGCAATGATAATGAAAATGAGGAAAGGGGATCCAGAGACAGAGCGAAAGAGGTGGGTGGAAAAGGAGAATAAAAAGTAATCAGGATGTGTTCTGTACATTTACCTATGCCCTGAGATGGATGTAAGCTTCATGTACTGCAAACTCGTACTAATGAAGCAAATTAAAGACAAATATACTCACATTTTATGGAAAAAGCAGTACACAAATACACAGGTAATGAGTGTCAGTGCATTGAGTGAACCTGTGCTTTAACTGAGAGAAATCATAGAAAGTTTCTGTGAGATTACAACTTAAGTGCAGAGCCCAAAAGAGGAGAAAAATCCAGGCGCATTTAGAGAGCTGGTCAAGACCCAGAGCAGCAGTCTCCTGGGCAGAGAGGAGGACCGCAGAGACCCAGGGGCCAGATAAAAACCCTGGCGGCACGGGAGACCTTGCAGGGCGCTGGGAAGGGAAAAGGGCTTTGTCATTCGGGAAGGATTAACTGCATCCTGGATAACAAGCAGGAAGCTTAGGGGCAGGGACAAAGCTGGCACAAGCTGCCTACAGAGGAGCACAGCAAATGTAGTCTCACATTTAAAAGTAGGAAGTTTGAATTCTCTCCGAAACCAAGGGGAATTTTTAAATCAGTTCATTTAAGGACATTAAGTAGTAAGTTCCAGCACTTGCTAAAGGTCTGGGAAAAGGAGAACAAACAGGGCGAAGTAATACCACGAAGCACAGACATCGACGAGCGATATAAAAAACAGACAAACGGAAAGAAAGTCTTCCGGTGTGAGTGGCTACAAGAATGGAAACTACGTCTTTTGCCACTGAGAGAAGTAAGAGAGGAGTCAACTCCCTAACACAATGAAAATGACTCCGTGAGCAGAGGAATCTTTGTCAGTGTCACTGAAATACCTAGGACGCCTGCTAGGATGACAGCTTTTCAGGGAGCTGGGGGCCAGGGTGTGAGAGCGTGGACCTCATCCTAGTTCCTGTTCCTCACAGGTCAAAGTTCCAGTAAGAATCTCCCATTTCCAGACTATAAGCCAGGTGACCTTGCCCTCAAGCCTAGAAATGGCAAGCATTTGCATTAAAATAGCCCATGTTTATTTCCTTTCCCAATTTCTAGCAATCAGAACACTCAGGAAAATAAAATCAAAAAATCTCTGTAGAAGCTTAAATAGCACATCTGAGAAAAAAAACTGGTAACAGTTATGAAATTATATGTGCTTTTTTCATTTTTTAAAAATATTTGAGTCAGGTGTGGTGGCATATGCTTTTAAATCCAGCACTCTGAAAGGCTGAAGCATGAGGATCTCAAATTCAGCACTAGCCTTGGCAATTCTGCAAGTTAGCAGCACCCGGTCTCAAAATAAGATTTCAAAGAAGGGCTGTGGATGTAACTCAGTGGGAAGGCTCTGAGTTCAAGTCCTAGTGCCACCATAAAATAAATCTATAAAATCTGAACTCTTTCAGTTATTTGAACGTCTAATACTTCTGTAAGGATGTTCAACTATACAGCACTTGAAAATGTAAAAATTGAAAGCATTCTTGCATGGAACAGCATGGAAATCTGTGGAGAAACATGTGCCATATGCTTGGAAGATAGGGAGGTGCGGGTGGTGAGGGAAGCATGCCAGTCTTCACATCTGTTTCTTCATCAAGCAAAAGGAGCAATCTTAACTGTGAGGAGTATGTTGATGGGGAAGCCTGTATGACTCACTATTGATGCTGACTTCATTGGGTGCTTTATAATTGGCAATTTAAAATTTTGTCTGATTTGCTGCATTTTCTACACAGGTAGAAAACGTTTCAGAAATATTTACTTTTACATAAACTGTATTTATTTAAGTTAAAGGCTGTATTATCCAGATGTCTCATCTGACAACATTGTCTTGTTTGCACTTTGGCATAAAACTGTTTTAATACAGAATCTAAAGGGATTCCATCACCATCTCTTTAATCAGGAAAACTCATAATGTCCGCCAACTGCAAGGCCTTCCCAGAGTTCGTTTTTACATTGAAAACACCTGTGTCTCACTGAAGTATTCTGTTTTGCCGCTTTACAGGGAATGAGAGGCTCCCCAGCCAAAAGGCTGCCGCTAAGGAAGAATGAGCTGATTATCTGGCACCGTTACTGAGCATCTTCTTCAGAAATCCCCTCTCAAACCCAGCTTTCCAGGTGAGGCCGATAATGTGTACTGGAGCCTGAAAGATTATTATCACTTTAAAAATTCTCCCAAAAGATCCACTAAGTCCTCTTCTCTTGCTTTGCTCTACCTAATGAGTTCATGGCAGATTCAGAATGGCACAAAGATGACCACAGGCTGGTTCTATCCTGGAGCAAAATCACAGAGAGACAAGACAGCGCAAGGAGTTTGCTGGCTTTCAGTTTGGTCTGAGGGCTGAATCTCTGATTTACCTTTTTTTTTTTTTTTTGGTACTGGGGATCAACTCGGGTCCTTGCGCTTTTGAGGCAGGCAGTGGAACCACTGAGCTAAATCCCTGGCCCTCTGATTTACTTTAAAGCTGATGAGCAATGATGATTGATGGGCTGAAGTCATGGAAACCAAAGAGTGATGTAAGCTAAATCATTGTTTTTAGCAAAGCCTGAGGTTTTTGAACTCCTGCGAATTGTTGTCATAGAAAAAAATTAATTCAGTGAAATGCATTTGGTGAGATTTAAAAGACTCTCTAAAGTTCATACCAAAAGTCCCTAGACAACAAAGTAATACAAGACAGGGGCATCGACAGTAAGGTGTCCCTATTTGCAATTTCACGCTTTCCTACCCCATTCATGGTCCCTGTCTGCTCTTTCTCCCCATCCCTGTGGGAAGCTGGGGGCCTGGGCGCCTTCCATGACTATCACAGGCCGAGCTCCTGGGAGCGGAGGAGCCCATCCCGAGCTGGGCACAGATCCACAGGCAGAGCCATCACAGGGCTGCGGGGAGAGCCTGGCCAGGCGGGCTAGGGCAGCACGGGCACCATCCAGCCACCAGTGGGGGCTGAGCCCCAGGAGGGCTCCCCTTCCCAGAGAGCCCTGCAGGAAGAGAAGTTGCGGCCAGAGCGGCGGCCTGCACCTAACTAAGCTGCGAAGTCCAAGGCCTCTGCTCCTCCTTCGGTCCATCTCTCCTCCCCTTCTATCCACTTCCACCCCGTCCCTGGGTTTACATGAATTAAACATGTTTGCCATTGTCCCCTTGTTGATAGGAATCGCAAGGATACATTTATTAATGTAAGAGAATGTAAGTTTGGGGTGAAGGCTCATTCTTAAAAAATGTCCTGATGGGGCCTCATCAACCTTTCTGCCAAGCTTGGTGGCACACACCCTGGTCCAGTTCCTCTGGAAGCTGAGGCAGGAGGGTTGCTTGGGCCCAGCAGTGTGAGGCTCCATGTGGTTAGGACAGCCAGGCACCCATGCTAAGTTTGCCATCCATGCTGTGGTCCCTGGTGCAGGGGAGCCCCAGCCCCACCGAGGCCACGTAGAGGGGTCGGCAGGCCATGGTGCACATGTGTAGCCATTGCTCCCCAGACTGGACCACACAGTTAGACCTGTTTCTCCTGGAAGAAATTCAATAGCCAAGCACAGTGCTGCACATCTGCACCCTGGGAGGCTGAGGTAGGAAGATCCCAAATCAAGATCCCAGGTTGGGAGATGTCAGTGATTTCGTGAGAACCTGTCTAAAAATATTTTACAAACAAAAATTAACAATAAGAAAGGCTGGGGCTCAGTATGTGAAATGTGAAGCTGCTGGGTTTGATCCCATGCACCACTTAAATTTTAAAAAGTTTTAGAAAATGTAATAAAAGTAAAATGCAAACAGTTGGATTAAGTGGCAATCTGGCCAACAACCCCAAAACAAGCTCAAGTTTTCGGTTTAGCGCACATGAACACAAAACAAGACGAGACTATGATAAGCAGAAATCCAGTCATTCGTGATTATCAGCAAAGGACAGCTTTGCCTTCTCTGGAGTACCGATGGGCTGGATTAGTGGGGAGACCAGATGGAGCCTAACACAAGACAGTTAGTATCACGCTTAGTAAAGGAGAAGCTTGCCTAACTTAAAGTAGACCCAGGCATAAACCTACAGAATGACCAGCTCTGAATGATGATAAAATATCAGGCATAGCACGGGCCTCCCTGGTCACGCCCACACACAGCACAGGTGTCTTTAAAAGCCAGCAAATGTAACAGCAACTACTTATCCACACACAGTTGTTGAGACCGTGTGTTGTAATGTAAAGTTCATTTATGTGGATTCCAGAATTTCATGTGCTTCAAAATAAAAATAGAAAAAATCCTTTTTTCCTCCACTCTTCCTTGAGATTGGCCAGAATCAGACTTGAGATTAGAGAAGAAAACCCACCCTGAAGGAAGGCTCAAAACCCACAGCTGTTATTTGATGAAAAATGGCTAGGAAATGGGTAACGTGTGAGCCTCACGTGCGGCCAGGTACTCAACCTGCAGGGCCCCCAAGGCCTGGCTGCAGCCCCCTGTGTCCTGGGAGACGCCAGAACCCTGGAGCTCAGAGGGCAAAGGAGGCAGGGGTGAGGAATGGGAGTCAGCTCTCGGGAGCCACTGCTGGTCCCGGTGCTGGGGCTGCTGGAGAGGAGCAGGCTTTCCACTGAAGACCCAGGTCAGGTGGGCAGAGGAGGTGTCATGCTGTGGCTTAGACCTGAATGTCCCCCAGGCCTCCTATGTGTGGAGGTGATGGATCCCAGGGCTCTGTGCTCCTCAGTGGGATCACCATGCATGAGTTCAGGGCTGATGCTGGAGGAGCCTGTGTCTGGCCGGACAGGTCCCTGGGTGACCCGGGAGGGTGCACTCCTGTCCCCGGCTTCTCCCCTCTCTGCTTCCTGGCCAACCCAGGTTGCCTGCCTTTCTCTCTCCAGGCCCCTCTGCCAAGCTGTTCCTACCTGGGAGCAGCTGAGCATGGAATGGGACCCTGAGCTGAAACCACCCTGTCCTCCTTCAAGTTGCAGATGCCAAGTATTTGGTTCCAAGGATGGAAAAGTGACTGAAGCGCACACTGGTGAGGTGTCCATGTCAGGTACTGGGTAGCCACGGTACCCACCTGGTCCCTGGCTCCTGAGGAGCCCGCCTTGCAGGGGACAGCCTGGGGCCACCTGACCCCTGCAGCCTCCTCCCTCCCACTGTCCTCTCCCTAGTGATCCATGATGGGAAAGCGGCTAAACTGTGGTCCTGGCCCTAAGATCAGACAGGGTGAGAAAGAGGCAGGTCACAAGCTGAATGGAGAGCAGTGACAGCAGGATGGAAAGGTCCCGGAAGGAGAGGACTTGCAGCAAGCTTTTTGGATGGGAAAGGATGGATTTCAGAAGCTAGGATTCAAAGCAATCAAAGTTCAGAGATTTTAGACAAGGAGAGAGGGAAAGAGATGTGGCAAAGGTGGGGAGTGAGTGAAGAAAGAGAGAGAACAAATCCATCACAGGAGTGCAGGGAATGCTAGGAAACAGAGAAGGGGAGTCAGGGCAGGAGGGGCTCAAGGTGGGGAGAGACGCCAGGGCAGGCCGGAGCGGAGAGTGAGGCCTGGCAGAAGTGTAAGGAGAACCAGCGATGATTCCCTGGAAAGCACCTGTAATCCACGTGCATATCCATCCATCCCTGAAGTATCAGTGATGATGCATTCCCAGTGATTCCTGTAAAATGGGTGAATAAAAAATGAGAAACAAGAGAAAGAAGATCTATCTGCTAAATAAAAAGAACCTCATGGGGGAAAACAAACTCCTCAAATTTCAACAGCGTAATATTTGATTTCTGGTTACGATGTGACAGTCACCAAAATCCAGTGGTTAACAAACGTGATCTTTATGAATTGAAGAGCCTGGCCAGAACAGCATAGGCAATGTGGAGGTCACCACGCCACAAGACTTGCAGGAGTGGCTGCTTCGTTAGGCTGAGTTGGGAGACTGCCCTACCAACCGCATCGCTATGGAAGATAGGTCACGGTCACGGGATCCTTCTAGGTGCAGTCTGGCCCCACACGCACACAAACGCAGCCTGTCTTTGGCTGGGTTTTCATATTTGGGGAAAGCAGCTGAAGTGTTAAGGTGATATCGCATCTCTGGCAAGGTTGTCATAGAAACACTGTGTTTATAGAATTGTAGTTCAACAATGCTGCTTAGGGAAGAGATGTTTACCAGAGTTACGACTGCATACCTGTGTATGTGAATATTTACAGTAGGAAAATAAAAAAGGATGTAACAGTGAAGGCGTTCTTTGGTCGTGAGAGGAACTGAGAAGCAGCACACACGGTGGTGGTATAGTTTTGTCAGCCCAGCACTCTGGGAGGCTGAGGCAGGAGGACAAAAGTTTGAGCTCCAGCTGTGAGTGACTTAGGGTGACTCGGCCTCGAAGCATAAAATGAAAATTGAAAGGGGATGTAGCAAACACCAGAACAAAGAAAAGTAGACCGTAGTTTTAGGTTGTAAATTTCCTCTTCTACTATAATTTCTGAAGTCATGAAAACAAATGTGAAAGAAAAATTTTATGATTTTTGAAGAGAAGGAAAAGTGATTACAAGGAGGAATTAGTGGCATATAAAGATACTTCCATATTTTATTTATAATTATGCGACAAAAATCTATAAATTTACCATCTATCTGTCTATCTCTATGCTTTTTACTCAACTATAGTAGAATTCACAGTTAAGTGCACAATCTATCCAATACATATTCATATAAAACAAGTATCCACAACCTTGAATTAATTTAATTCACAGGAATGTATTTAACTATGGAGAAATTAAGATAGAATTTAATAACAAATGTAACATATGGAAACATTTCAATATTATTTAGCATATTTATAATTTTAAATGCATCCCCTTGGTGTTTTTTTAAGTGCTGTTTAATGCTCAGTGGAAAATCAGCACACGGTCCAACGCTGCGCTGAAACCCAGAGGCTGGAGGGAGGCCCGGTGACAGTCACCCTCAGACAGGTGACACAGCCCACAAGGGGTCCCTGGGAACTCGTAAGCCCTGTTTAAGAAGGACAGAAATGATCTGCTCCCGGAGCTCTGGCCCCACACGTCCGAGGCTGAGGCTTTGAGTCTTTGCTGTGACTTTGCCCGCCCAACAGGTGCTGCTGTTCTCTGCCGTGACTCACCTGGACCACGTGTTCCTGGGTGTGGCAGGTACCCGGCAGCACCTGAAGATCCACCCCACCGACACAGGAAGGCAACGGCCAAAGCCACTACGGGAACAGCAATGAATCTGCGGGTCTGTACCATACCTTAGAGTGAGGGACACAGACGCAAGCAAAAGTGTGTACTCCAGAAAATGATCAGTGATTTAGTTCTGTGTGTTGGGGTCTCAGTAAAAAAGAAAAATGTCTGCTTACTTTGGTGCTACATGTAACATGTATGATTATGCACGTGCAGCATTCTTGGTTCACACATTTGCAACCAAAATTTATAGACCAAAAGAGCCACTGAATCTCGATTCCAGAAGAGGAAATGGCAACAAACGTGTCAACTAAGTCACATACTTTATAGTTAAGAAATATATGGTGCATGATTCAAATATCTTACAATATCTCAGATTTATAGCTGTTTGTAAAGGAAGCCCCAGCTAAACTCGCTTGCTGCCTTGGATTCCATGTATGAGGAGACCTGCTTCAAAGCCATGCAGCAGTTCTTTGTCACTCACAGCCAGCACATGTAGCATCAGTTGCAGTCCTCACAGACACAATGGGTTTCAGCTTATTTAAAAAAGGAAATGGTAATTCATTGGCTGGCTGCATAAAAAATTGACCTACCAATTAAATTTAAGATAGCTTTAAGTCTATTTAATAGACACACTACAGATGAATTACTACCCAAACCTTAGAATATTATACTATAAGTATGTGCTGAGTAATTGTGCCAGTCAAAAGTAATTCTCATGCAATGGAAGCCAACAGGAGTAGCACATTAGCTAGAAGTCAATTTGTGTGATGAAGACAAAGCTGCAGTGTCCCCGAAAGCCTTCTGTGAGTCCTTCACACCTTTTATCATCTCCGGGGAAGCTGAAAGACAGAGATAAACGTCCAACACACATAGTGTGCCTTGCCAGGCCATTCCATTATTTTCCTGAAACCAGGAAAAATGGCCCCTGAGGTGGTAAGTGGAAGGAAAGCATAGGACAGCCCTTATTTCAGGCCATTCACACAGTGAAGGGTTCCTGTGATTCATATTGAAGATTCAAACGTCCATACTGATTAATTCCATGTGCTAACATTTTATAAATCCACCTATTCAGTTTCCAGGCCTTATAAATTTAGAGAGAAATATGTTGGAATAATTGGAAAGAATTAGGTAGACATGGATTAAATGGCAACTTTAAACATACTTATCTATTCCAGTGGGGATCTCGATTTCAGGTCTTAGCCTCAGCACAGTGCTGTTTTGTACCAGCTGTTTCTGGGGCCTGGAAGGCAGCCATGTGGGAGTGAGGAGAAGCCTAGGTCTGCAGTAGCTCACTGTGACTGTCCCTGTTCCTTACTATTATTACTTGTTACTACGCATATTACTACCATGAGTGAGTTTCAGATTATTCCAATCTTAAGGCTTCACACCAAGTCCGCTTGTCCTCTGACCACCCAGGCAGAAACTCCAGTGGAATTCACACCTTATGCACCATTGTGCCTGCAGCTCCCTGTGCTCCGAGGGTCCACAGCCCTCTGTGCCCCTCGCCACAGAGCCTCCTGCAGCCCCTGATGCCCGTGGAGCAGTGTAGCCCCCAGCCCATCAGGCCTCCCTGGGGCAGTGAGGAGGCTGAGGCCACTTTGTCCTGGTCACAGGGAGGACTGAGAATTCCCAGGTCTGGTCTCAGAGCCCCCATCAAGGGTCTCAGGCAGCACTGACCCTGTGTTTCCTAAGCAGCTCCTGTGGCGCACCCGGGCTGGGCAGGAAGCTGCTCGGCCATATGCCTCTGAGGATGGTGAACAGTCAGAAGCACTGCACACAGGAGTGGGAACACTGCATGGCACCCAATTGATAAGTGCAACTTTCATGTTTTTAGGTACCAGTGAAAAACTTAATTGAAGTTTTTAAAAATTAAAAAGATTGGTTTTTCCCTAATATTTTTTGTTATGAAAAATTATTTTTTCATACAATGGCTTTTATATTTTCTTTATTAATATCTACTTGTAATACATTAAAATAACTTTTAAAAATTAACAAGACAAACATATTTTCTAAAACTTTTCTAAACTTAGTTCCTTTAGTCATTAGTAGAAGTCTCACAAGAAATATTGCTGCCCCAAGAGTTGCTGTGAGCCCACTGAGACTTAGAGTCGAGGGCAAACCCTCCTAAAGGCCTGGCACTGCGCACCTGGTGTTGAGCCAGCAGTGAGCCTGATCGGCTTGCTTTCAAGTGAATCTGGAGTCTCTCGCAGTCAAGTTCCATCATCAACGTCCAGGTATGTCTGGGCATGACTCCGGGGGCCCTTTGCCCCTGGCCCTTCCTCTCTGGTGCTGTTTTTCCACTCTGCTTCTGGTCACCATGCCCTGAGCAGCTCTGCTCCTCCACACCCTTCCGCCTTGATGTTCCTGCCTGGGAGCCAGCTACCAATACAGGAAATCTCTGAAATTTAAGCCTAAAAAACCTGCCTCTTTGAAGTTGTAGGCATGTGCTATGGTCCTAGAAGATGGGCTAACACACCTGTCCTGGGACGCCGCTGGCTGGGAGGCCAGAATGCGTCATCTAGGGCTCCTCTTTGGTTAGGGGCACCCGCTATGTGCCCCACAAAATCGCCGTGCTTGGCAGTGCCCTGATCCCCCAATGTACTTGCTGCTCTTGCTAATTTAAGAGATGTTATTTGTGATCATTGTAAAACTCCTATTATCAACACAACTTACTGTTAAAACACACTTACTATACTATATGCTAGGTGATTTGCATTGAAGTATTTTGGCAATAGAGTGTGGTAGATATTATCATAACCACTTAATTTTGAAGAAAATTTAATTTAGGTTAATAGGGTCAGGCTACACACCTAATAATTCTGGTCATTGAGTTAATTTTTTTGCCAGAGAGAATTGTTTTCCTCTTTAGGTGCTTTGTAAATAATAATATACATTAGGAGACATTTCTGCTTAGAAATTGGCACTTCCACAGTTTGTCTCATCTCTGAGCTCAAATAAAATGGGAGAATATGAGTTGTCAGCATTCCGTAGGCTGATCCTTTTCTTATGAAACTGACTATAAGATCAGTAAAAAGAAAATCAATAATATTCTTCAGGAACACTTTACCCACTTTTCCCAATATAGTTAAATGCAAACATTTAGAGAACAAATTAGGTAAAATCCTCGGGCTTTTCCCAAAATTTTCAAATAAAATTTCATGTTGAAAACAATAAAAGCAAGGTTTGGGGGTGCAGGCCTGTAATCCCAGCACTCTAGGAGGCTGAGGCAGGAAGATTGCAAGTTCCAGACCAGCCTGGGCAACTTAGCAAGATCCTGATCAAAGTAAAAAATCAGAAAGCGGTGGGAAAGTAGCTCAGTGGGAAGGCCCTCACTTCTGACCCTGGTATCCCCAGAGAAATTATTTGGATTTTGAGAGTTACATCAGCAGTTACTTTTGCAAGACCACGGTGGATCTACTCACAGGGTGAGGCCAACATCTGCTTTCCTGCAGTCATGTGCCTGTCCCTCCCTCCTGCATGTTTTAGCTTCCCCGTCCCCTTCTCACACACACGTGGACAGTGGGCCTTGGCTCAAGGCAGGCAGGGCATCCACTGCAGAGGGAACGGCGAGGAGCACCCTGCACTCAGGCCCAGCTGCACGGTGGAGGGAAGCGACTGTTCTCCAAAGACTGCTCACTTGGAAAGCGGTTATTTTTGTGCTGAGGTGTAGTGGTGGTGTCATTTGAGAACACTTTAGTTAATGCATGTATTTAACATGTTAATTTCTGATACGGTTAACATTGATAGAAGCATTCCTGATTTTTAAGAGTGAAAAGCATTTTTGTTAACAAAACGTTGGAGAACAGCGGATTAAGGCATCTATGTAGAAATTGTACATTTTTTGTTATTTTTTAATATGTAGAACATTCTTCCTTTTTTAACATAAATATGTTTTGCAGGCATTGAGAAACTTGGCAGCTGCTTCTCCAAAAGCTGATGTGCTTAATTATTGGTTCTCCTCCTCCTCCTGCTCGTCCTCCTCTTTGTCCTCTTCTTCGTCCTCTTCTTCTTCCTCCTCCTCATTATTTAGTACTGCAGATTAAACCCAGAGCATTAACAATGAGCTGCATCTCCTGCCCTGTCTGCCTTCTTTCAAGACAGGGTCTGGCTAGGTCACTAAGTTGCCCTGGCTGGGTTCTAACTTGCAACCTTCCTGCTGGGCTTTGCAGAATACTAGGAATGTACTGCATTAGAAACAGGTAAACAACCTGTTGCTTACTTGGAACTTCCAAAATTGCTTCCCAGAGGCAGTCTTCCTGTTGCCACTCCTTACACACAAGTTACCAGCTGGATTCCTGACTCCCTTCCTGGATTTACAGTCACCGTGTTGAGTGGCTCTGCTGAAATGTCTTTGACCCTAAGTTAGCACAGGCTGGTGTCAACGCATTATCATGATGCAACAACAAGGCAGATGTGCTCTCCTCTTACAGCTTCTGAAGACAGCAGTCTGCCTTCCAAAACATACAGATATTTCAGGGTCATCTTTTCAGAAATGACAAAAATAGGAAGAGAAGAAATGTGCCCTCGAGTGCTGCTGCTTGATCGCAATTCACTGCAAACCTAAAACAAGCCTGGGAAGTGAGGTGTTCATCTCTAGAGAGGGTGAGCAGTGAGGCTTTGAAGGAAGAGGCAGCAGGCTGACTTGTTTCTCCGTGTAGCTAATGATGAGAAATAGAGGCTGTGTTTTCTTCTGCAGTGGTATAATTTGGTGTTGACAAATACAAACCGGCCAGTAGACTCACCACGTTGACCTGTTTCATTTTCTGGAGAGCCATATTTAAAATTAGGGTAAGCAAAAGAGGCTTTATGCCTATTGAATAGTGCAATGATGTCTTATCTTCTAATTCCTTTTGGAGAGCAGTGAAGGAAAATACATTTTTAAAACTATGTATTTCTATTGCTCTCTGTAATTCACATTTACTTTTATAGTGTATTTTCTTACCTTTAGATTTTATATTTTCTAGCTTTTTCTTTATAGTATGACCTTCGTTTCTAAGGACATTAATGCATTCACTTAAGTGCTGTACTTTTCAGTCTACATAATTTACAATACAACACAACTGTTAACAATAAACCTTCTGTGTGGAATTTAAGATTTATTTGCAATTAATATTCTTGAAAGACATCCACCAAGAAAGGCATTATATGTTTCATTTCCTTAAAATAATTATTCTCCCTGGGTATTGCTTATTTTTGTAGATTGCTAGGCTCATTTGTTCCTTCTTTATTTCAGGATTTGCTGATTTGTATTTTCCAATGAGTCATGGATTTCACAAAGCAAAAGGCTCACACTTGACTTCTCTTCTTTCACCCGTTTACTGTCGGATGCCTTGGGCTTTGTCTCCAGTACTCATGACTGCACCTGATGCTGCAGTGGGGAACCTTCTGCAGGTTCTGCCCTACAGTTGAGGAACCTGAGCTACCTGTGTTCTCTGTGTCACATCGGCTTTCTTCCGAGGTTACTGTGGGTGCTTTGTGAGCACTGTTCCTCCTACTGCAGAAACCTCTGTTCTCCTGGACTATGGTTAAAATTTGGTTTTGATCATCTCTAATATAGAGAGTGTATTTATCTCTATTAAGTAGCTTTTTGGAATAAAAAATAGACATTTGGATATTTATTCTATTTTCTTAATTCATACTTTAAGAGAAACCGCATCCTCTGACTCTTGAAACTGTTTGAGTTGAGTTGATTTTGATACTGGAAATCTGCAGCCTTATGTTAAAGCATTTATCATGTACTTAGAGACTATTCTTACTGTCTTTGGGACAAAATACCTGACACACACAGCATAAAACTGGAGAGGTTTACTGTGGCTCACGGGTCAGTCCATGGTCTTCCAGTTCCAAGGGAGAACAGGAAGGCCGAGGGGCATGGTGGAGGAGAGCTGCTCCACCCAAGGCAGCCAGGAAGCCGAGAGGGAGGTACTGGAACAAGAACACACCCTTCAAGTCACATCTAGGGACCCCGCCCAGGCAGGCCCTGCCTCCTTATCATTGGTGGTGAATGCATTGCTGCATACAGCACCTGTGATCCAATCACCTTCCACACAGCAGAGATTTGGGGATCGTTTTGGATTCAAACCATCACACTTATTAAACTTTATATTTATAGCTCCCAATTGTCCTCACTACAGTCATCTCCCAGAGCTCATGCACACAGTCATTCCTCCTTGCTCTAGGGAGCACGACCACCCTTGTTCAGGGAACAGACTTGTATTAAATTCTGCATCTGGACCTACCCAGCCTCAACAGTGCCATGGAGGTGGGAAAGTCTCCCTGATTATGGAGAACTGTGTCCTATCCATTTACTCTTTTCACTGAGGACTCACACAAAAGCATGCTGGTACACCACACTTTTCTGTAGAGCTCTTTCTCACTTGTAAATTGTCTCACTTGTCCTGAATTATTCTAAGAGGTTATACGAAGATGGTGAGAACTCCAGAGAGGAGTGGAAATTTCATATCCCAGCTGTCTTTTGTTCAGTTAAGCTTTTATTTATTAATAGTTCTTTGTATTGCAAGAAGAGTGTATTCTTCTACTGTAGAGAATTTGTTAAAAATCAGTGGTGAGTTCTCACATCCATTTTTACAAATTTCTCTAAGCAAATGTTGTTTGAATCACAGTCTAAGAAAAACTGTTATTCAAGAAGTGAATAAATGTCCTTTAGAAAAGTCTATTGTGAAAAATCTGTGAAACATTACTCAGAAATGTATGGTGCCCTCACTGGCAGTTCTAAGCAGTGGTATTTACCTCTGACCAACATGTTTCTTCTTAAAACCTGGTTAGCACTGCCTTCAACACACAGCCTTTATTTATTTGAAGTATACCCACTGAGCACTGATTATCTATGCATTCTCGACCAGATTCCCGCACAGTCCTCCGCAGGCTAAAATCACATGGAGGCCTCAACTTCACAAAGTTATTAGCTTCTTCTCTGTTTTTATTTCCTTATATCAAAGTCTAAATTTTCTCCATGACATTGTGAGCATTCATAGAGGAGCTGAAAATAACAGCAATAATAGGGCAGGGAGTGAGGGTCCATGGTCAATGCTTACACACCATGCAGGAGGCTTTGCTTTCTGTCACCACGACCACAAATAAATAAATAAAATCAAGAATAAACATGAAAACAGAAGATGGAAAGTCTCTGAAATATTTGACCTTAAAATATCAAAATGCAAAGTAGCAACTGAAATGTTAATCAGTATAAGTGTTTATAACTGGCCTTGCTATTTTCTTGAACAAGAAAATTGACCTTTTTCAATTATATATGCCAAAGACATTTTGTTATTTTAATTTTGAGGAAGAGTAACATATGCCAATGATACATCCAAAGGCTCTATAAATTTCTATTTCTACAAGACCAGCATCTGTGAAATCAAATATTGGCTAAGAGTTGAAGGGATTCTTTTCCTTGACTTCTGGAATCAGATTTTCCTCCTCTGCTTTGTAAGAGAAAAATATACTGAAATATTCAAAGATTCTCCATGCTTCAAAGCTTTGAGGAGGTGAGATATTCTAGGCTGGTAGCTGTGAATTACCATATCAAAAATATTCAAAAATAAATTATAGACTTATTTTCTTTTTGCCCGAGGAAAAGAAGTGGTTTTAAAATGAAACCTTAAATATTATCATTTTTATTGTTATCATTGATAAAACTTGATATGTATGTACCATCTTCCAAACAAAAAGAAAATGCAAGAAAGTAAAAACAAAGCCTGTAATGTATAGGAGGTGGGTATGGATTTTATAGTTAGAGCTCTCTTAGGTATCAATGTTCATTTTCTATAACTACACTGATAATGTGTGATGGACCTCTATTCTTTACATGCCCCAAATTGTTCTTAGTCTTTTCTTAGTGACTCCAACCAAACTCAGTTTCCTCACTGCTGACCATAGTCCTTTCCCCTCTGCTCTGTCCAGGAGCTTCAGCCACAGGTCACTTCCCGTTCATCTGAAAGATTTCACCCAGTCCTGACAACAGAGGTCTCAATCGTTTGTTTCCTCTCACTTCCATTTGGAATTTGTCATTTTGGATCCTTCTTTGCATCACCAGCATCTCTCTCTCTCTCTCTCTTTTTTTTTTTTTTTTTTTTTGTTGTACCGGGGATTGAACTCTGGACCTTGTGCTTGTGAGGCAGGCAGCAGCACCACTGAGCTAAATCCCCAGCCCTTATATCTCTTTTTTTTAAGAGTAGGAAGAATTTATTGAAGAAGAGAGCTCCCGCCTGAGAAGTACAGGAGGCGACACCTGAAAAGTGGGTTCCCCGTCACCAGTATCTCTTGAGAAGTAATTAAATGCTATGGTTTAGATCTTAAATGTCCTCAAAGCCTCCTGCATGTGGAAGGTGATGGCTCCTGGGTATTGTGCTCATCAGGGGGTTCATCATGGATGAGTTCAGGGCTGACCGTGCTGTAGGAGCCTGGGCCTGGCTGGAGGGGTCCCTGGGCGACCTGGAAGGGTATGCCCTCCCTTCCCTCTCTGCTTCCTGGTCTCCATGATGTAAGCACATTTCTTTCTGCCAGGCCCCTCGCTGTCCTCTTTCAGCTCTGAAAACAGTTGACCATGGACTGAAACTATGGGCCAAAATACATCTCCTTTCCCTTAAGCTGTGGGTGTCCACTATTTTGTCCGAGGGTGGAAAAGTGACCAAGACATTGAATCGCTAGAATAATCATATTTTCCTTCCTGATTGTGTGATCTTGTATGTGAACAGGTAAGCCTCAACTTGCATGTTGAAGGAGGGAGTCAGTGCTGTGCTCACTCGGGATCACACCCAGCAAGCAGACTGCTCTCCACAGCCCCTCCCCACATGCCTACAGTGTCACCTGCACAGGATATTTTCCTCTGCACCTTAGGAGGCAGGAGGGTGAGATCCTTCTAAGCCCAAAGAAAGATTTCTGCCATCCTTTGCCCCAGGTCACACTATCTGTGGGGCTTCCGTGCTGCTGTTATAATTTAGCTTCTGTCCAGGTTCACTTGGTTCCTTCCCTCGAAGGGAATGAATACTGCATTTAAATGAATACTGCATTTAAATTTTATTTAAATAACTTGATACCTCTGCTTGTTCTTAAATTGCTTCATTTCATGAATAAACCCACAGAGTGGAGCTTCAAGCCTAGCAACCTTAGGGCCTTTGTTCTATGCCACGTTATTATCTCTCCACCCCTACAATAAGTGGAGGACCAATGTCTTCCAATCCAAACTGAGCCTGAGTTCAAATAGTGCAGGTAGAAAGAAAACATAGTTTTCTGACCCAAGTCACTGCAGCCACAGGATTTCACATTAGAGAATTCTGTGTTTTATTCGCTGTTCTACCTTCCTTGACAAATCTTTGATGGCTGATTTGTTATCAGATTTAGATTTATCATCCAGAAAATAATAATGTTAACTGGTGATTGTTTTTAATCACTGGGTTTGTCCTCTTGTTTCTATTATTTAATTCTGTCAAAAGTCCAGGGAGATTAATATGATAAATCTCACTTTGTAATATTTATGAAATAATTCTCTAAGTGCTATATTGGCACACAATAAAGGCAAATATTGCAACTACTCATAAGATAGCTGAGAAACAAATTTGCATGGAGATCAAACTGCCTCAGAGTGCATTTATTTTGGCCATTTTTATTGACCTTAATAAATTTTACAGATGGTATTTGTTAAAATATGTCATGATTCTCTGAGTCTAATCAAATGAACTACAGTACAGTTTTGTTGGTTTATTCTTTCTTTGTTGCTCTTTTAGACGGTTGTTATGAAGGATTCTTTAATATTAGTACACAGAGAACACTAAAAATTCTATTATAAATTACGAATTTATTTGATTCTTAATCCACAATTTATTTGGGGAGATTTTTCTTAATCTTTTCACCCTAGGAACAAACTTATTTTTATATTTTCAACAAAGTTCCTTAAGCCTGAAGTGAAGACTTAGACCTTTCTTTGAAATCCCTACTCTACTTGTGTGGAAAATGACTTCCAGATTGGCCACAGGAGGGTCTCTGGACCCACAGGCTGCCATTTTGCCTGACGTCCGGGTTGGCCACAGAAGGGTACTGGTCTCATGGGCCTCCATTTTGTAAGGACTGGGATGAGCCATGGAGCTGCTGGGTGGGCACAGAAGCCTCAGCAGGGGTGTAGGGGTCCTGGACATCTACAGCACCTTCTGGCTAAATGATCCATAGCCATCTGCCTGTAAGAGCTTTGCCAGTTTGTGTCTGCCCAGTGCTGTGCAGTTGTCCTTCACTCTGCATATTCAGTGGAGACTAAAGTTGGCTAAATGAAGTCAGGTCAATGTTTGTGTATTTGAAAGGTAGATTTTACTTTTCCTAATTATTGATAACTGATCCAGCCAGTGCTATAGCTGGAAGAAGACCAGGAAAGCCAGAGATCTGTGGCTGTGAGATGGAAAGAGCCTTGCACTGTGGCTACCCTCCATGGCTTGGCATTTGTGTGTGCATTACCACTGCTTCTTCCTGCATATTATGAGTGACTTTGAGGAAAACAAAGGGCATAAGCAGAAGCAAACGTTGCTGATACTTCAATCCTGATCTTTCTGCTTAGTTATTCTTAGTGATTCTCCACACACCTCACTGAATGGCCCTGTTTTCCCTACCATCCCTCTATGGCTGCAAAGGAAAATCACTTCTGCTACCCTGGCACAGCTCGTTGGGAGGTTTCTGTGGATGTGAAGTGAATTAAGCTGAGATGCTTGTGGAAATACCAGTAATGATTTCATTCCTGTCCCCACAAACTTGTCAGCAGGCCACATTTCCAATTCAAATTCCACTGTAGGTTCAGTGTCTTCCAAACTGACAGCCAAGTAAAAATACCAGTGGCCACCTTATTGCAGAGTTTGGCTGACTGAAGATGTGTTGTACTTTTACTTTCTCTTACATGATGTCTGTCTTTCTTAGTCTGTTCTGTGTTGCTATAGTACAATACCTGTTGTTGTACGATGTATAAAGAAAAGGGGGTTTGTTTGTCTCATGATTCTGGTGGTTCAAAAGTCTGGATAGTGTGGCACAGCCATCTGGCTTCACCAAAACATGATGGAGAAGCAGAAAGGGAACCTGCCCAGGGCAGAAGGTCATGTGAGGGAGCAAAGGGCTCAGAAGTAGGAGGGCCAGGCTCACTGCTCACAGCCTTCTCTTAAAAAAGTCCTCTCCTGCAGAACCAGCATGAATCCTTCCCACAGGGACCCCCAGCCCATTCTCATCTTCCAGACCCCAGGTCTCAGTGGTTCCCCCACTTCAGCAGGGCCATCCCAGGGACCACGCACAGGAACCCTTGGGGGAACAATCAGCCACATCCATGCCACACCACAGTTAGGTCACTGCCTCAATCTACCAGAGAAGGCAGGATGGGACCTTGCAATTCCTCTGAATGTGGCAGTGTACTCATTTGCAACCAGAGAGAAAATTCTATTTTGTTCCTTGAAACTTCAGATGCCATCTTTATTAGAAGTCTGCTTAATAATGTCATGATAGGCTTTTCGTGTCTGCTGCCTAATGACAGCACTGAGTAAAAATATCTACTGTGTTGGTCTGTGGTTTTTTTGGTTTAGTTTCTTTTTTTTTGAAATGAAGGTTATGGGTAGAAATCAGTCCGATTATGTTTGAAATAACTTTCCAGGTATTATTTCCTGAAAGATATGCTGTGTCTTGACTAGCCAAATATAACATTTCCAGTTGTGAAATTTCTGATTGTATAAACACAACAAATGTAAAATTAGAGTCACCTTAATTTATACTTAGACAAAATCTTAGAAGATGTGGTTTACTATTGCTAAACTCACCAGTGAGAAAAAAGAAAAGAGCAGGTAACAAACAAACTATAAAAATAATCATGCAGACAGTTTTAGGCATATTCACCATTAGCAAGGCCTGGTCAGAAGCCTGAGATATGAAAATAAGCTAATTTTTGCAAGATAAAGATCAAGTTAATAAATGGAATAGTAATTAACAGTTTAGAAAGATTGTCAAGCTTATTAATTTATAGCTAGAAACAATAAAAGATCCATTAATTAGGGTTTCTGTTTAAAACAAGACTATGGTCACAGGTAAAAGGCAAAACCAACTATATCTGAGACAACTGGATATTTAATTTACGGTCCCAATGCTGGGCAGGGTGGCACATCTCTGTAATCCCAGCACTTGGGAGGCTGAAGCAGGAGGATCGCCATGAGTTTGGGGCCAGCCTGGGCTCCATAGTGAGTTCAAATTCAGGCTGAACTACACAGCCAGACCCTGTCTCAAAAAAAAATATGATTCTTAAATCAAAATGAAGCCCCATTCACTTGAACATGACATGGGGTAGTTTTGGGGGTGAGAAACAGATCAAAGGTTCATGATTGTGACTCTTGAGAAAGAGGAATCATCAGGAACAGACACATGGATGGCAGATACACATTTAAAATTCTCTTTTACTGTGACTAGTCACTGAAGGGTATGCAGCAATTAAGAAACATAAATTCTTAGTTTCATATGTAAAAATAACTTCCAGATCATCATAATTCATTAATAAGGACTTCAATTTGGTTAGGATAAATTGGGGTTTTTAAAAGTAAATTTAAATTAGGGTTTTTAAAAGTTATATTCTAAAGGACTAACAATAACTAAGCCTATACTAAGTTTAAACCCTAAATTAAAAAAATCAGTTGACCTTATCATTAAATGTGTAAAAATACATATGTGCACTCTAATGGGAATAGGTTCCAGCACAGAGCCAAATCTAGATGCATAAAAAGTCCAAATGTAAATCAAGTTGGATTACACAATAGGCACTCCCAGAAGAGATGGCTGCAACTGCATAATCTCTCCCAAGGGTATCAAAGCAGATGTTTTTATCACTGAATTTTATGCCTTATACAAGATTCTGTGTAGCATTTTTGAGTTCGTTGAGGTACAATTTTTTGACAAATAGTTAACGTATTGGAGGGTGATCAACCAGGTAACAGTCAATTTTATAAGAACATATTTTGCCACCATCAAATGAGGGCAGCAGAATTGAGAACAATGAATAGATGTGATGTTAGAGGGCTTATTTATCTAATAATGCAACTATTCTTAAATGTGAGCATGCTCTCTTTATTAACTTTCTTTTGTCTATTATTACCGAGAGTGTCTCTGATGTAGAGTCACATACCAACACAGGGCCAACGGAGGTTTTCTCATCATCTTTGTATTTCTGAGTTATAATGAATCAAATTTGAAGGTACAGACGGCAAAGCCCACTTATTTCAGTGTAGAGCCAGGGTTAATTTCACTGGATTTTAAGAAATGCGTGTGTAGTCCCAGAAATGAAGCTTACAAAGGCTTTCCATGTTGTCTAGAAACATCCTCAGAGTTGAGGGGACAACAGTTTGTCCAGAAGCATGAACAGGGGTCCCCAGACCTGGCTTCCCATTTCCTGTTAATATCGCTGTAAGGGAGCAGGGCAGGCCAGGACCGCCGTGGCACCCGGTGCTATGGATCTTGGCGACGTGGGTGTTCAGCATGGGCCACAGTAGCAAAGTCGAGGAGAGAAGACTGCGCTGCTCCGGGGAAATTGCTCTCTTCCATTTTCAGCAGCATAACTTTGAAAGGTTCATGACTTTCACGTTTCAAGAGCTTGATAAATCTGCGACTCCAAGGTCTTGCCAATTTGATCTTTGCTCCAGCATTTGTCCCACAGGAACATTTGATTTTCCCTGCTGCTGTTTGTTTTCTGATATTTCTGACCCGGGCAGGTTAATGGGATGCTGCTCTGAAATGAACCCTTTCCTCAGGGAGCCATGTAGACCATGAGCACATGCAAGACTGGCCCCACGATGAGTTATCCTAGAGCAAAGGCCCGGCAACATTTGTCACTTGGATTTTCCTCAGAAAAAGAACTTAACTTTCACACATACAGAAAACTAGGACCCCAGGTAGCCGATTCCACACTCCTAGGCAGGTGTTACCTCTTCTCTGAAAACTCACCTACCAGGTCTCTATCACTGGCAAAATGAGCTCTCACAATGCTCCTTTTATCCCTCCGCTTAGCTCTCTTCTGAAATGGGAATCCCAAACCTGAATTGGAATCTGCTGACTATTGTAATACCAAAACATCCCCTCTCCAGCTTTGTGATTATTCAAGGCTATAGAACTTAAAAAAAAAGAGATAACCTCACTTGTAATTATTTCATAAACACCAGTACTGTAAACAGTTGTTAGAAAAAATCATTCAAAATCAGGCAGAACTCGGCAATATTTTTTCAAATTTTTTCATTTATCTAAATATCTAACAAAATTACTCATATCAAAAGGCTTAAACACTAACATCATTTTTATTAAAATATATTTTAATAGATATCTCCTATATTCTATTTTTTCCATCCACATCAGGACCAATATGATAGCAGTTACAATGAAAAGATATTTTGTTCTCCTGAAATTACAATGTTTTAAAATTTTTCCTTTTAAGCAGAGTGTCATTTTTCCAGGTTGGCCTTGAATTCACTGTGCAGCCCAGGCCGGTGTCAGAATCACAGGGATCCTCCTGCTTCAGCCTCCAGAATTCTGGGATTTCCAGCATGTACCACCACACTCGGCTCTCGCTACATATAGAGATCACACCAAAGAGCCAGAAACAGTCTCCTGAAGTCTTTCTATTCATTTGTTTTGTGGCACTGGAGTTTGAACTCGGGGCCTTCACTCTGAGCTGGTTGCACACCTCTTTTTTATTTTGAGGCAGAAATTCAGTAAGTCACCAAGTTGCCCAGGACCATGTGCTTTAACTTGCAGTGATCCTCCTGCCTCAGCCTCCCACAGTGCTGAAATTTTGGGCATGACACACCATGCCCAGCTAATCTTAAAACAAACCAAAGGGTTGGAAAGTCATTTTGTTCTAAGAAGCACCCGCATATAATTAACAATTATTATCTACCTCGATTTTCTAAAGTTCTGCCAAAGAGAATGTGTCAGAAGTTCCTGTTCTCCCTCCTAGGGCATCGGCCGACTTCAGATGCCCACCTCTCGGAAGGCAGGAGTGAGCATGCAGCCTGAGCTCAGCAGACTGTCTGGGCCGCACTGTGTATGTAGACACCCTGGGCTCTCCTCAGAGCCTGCTCAGGCTGGGTCCAGCTACCTCTGGGAGGAAACAGTCCTCTGTCCCTCACGGTCCTCCCCCTGACTTTTAGAGCAAGCAAACAGCACCTCCCCTAACGTGTGTGTCAGTTTGACATGGGTGTCGGCCTCTCATTTTCTGGTCTCTTTGCCCTTTTTTCTCTTCTACCCATGTGAGTTACAATGCTGGGTTCTCCCAAACTCACCTCTGTGTGCAATGAAGCCTAACATCTCTGCAGGCACTTCCTCTCGTGTTTCTCAGTGCTGGATAAGTAAATGTACAGGCCTGATTGGGGTCTGAGCTAGTCCTCTCTCTCTCTCTCTCTCTCTCTCTCTCTCTCTCTCTCTCTCTCTCTCTCTCTCTCTCTCTCACACACACACACACACACACACACACACACACGCACACATGCACGCACACCCTCTCCTTGTAAGCTTTCCAGTGGAGCACATGCCACATTTCACTCTTTATCTCATCATCGCCCAGAGGAAAAGCCAATATATTCTGCAGAAGCTGCTCTGATTCACAGTGCAGACTTTGTTCTTTATGAGCTCCTGGAGTTTTATAGAGATTTGGCTTCCATGGGCCAGGATTAAAAGATTGCACTTGAAGTTTGTCAATGCTGTTCCCGGTGCCACTGTAAAATTCCTCGTCCCCCCTGCTCCTGGTTTGGCCCCTGAGGTGGAACATTTCCTCTTTTGACTCTGCCCACCCTGCCCTTAGTGCTGTGCCTTCTCCCCAAGATACCCTCAGAAACCTCTGGTGGGCGACAGTCCTTGTTCAGAACATTTAATTTCTCCCACCCATTCTTCTCCATAATGCTATAGAAATCCATCAAATCCTGACCCTAACACGCAGCTGCATAGGAAGATTTTTCCTGCAATAATCCAGGAAGCAAAGCCTCCTGTCATTTAATTCCTGGCCTTCTGCTAATGGGGAGATGTAAAATTACAGAGAGAGGTACAGAATGACTCAACCAGACCTAAGGCAAGTGAGTGATTTTTTTCTCTGTGGAAGCTGTCCTACTTAACCCTCAGCAAAACCTTCTGCGTTGTGATACAATCACATCGACAAAGAAAATATTCGGTGAAGCCATTTTTATGTCCGGAGTATATTCTCCTCATTCCACAGCTTTTCTGAATCACAGACTGCTCAACAGACTGCAGTGTGTGGCACATGTGGACTGGTATATTTATGACATTGAGCCTTCCTACATCTCAGTGAGAAAGAGAGTGCACCTATAATTCACTAAAAGAGTGAAATAAAAATGACGTTTATTTTTAAATAAACCCCATTCTGTGCATCAGCAAACACCATCAAAATGATGCATTTGCTGGAGTTCCTCAAATTAGAATATAAAAAGCAATATTTTCTGTTGCAATTGCCATTGTTGCTATTTGCTAACAAATCCCTAAAATGTTAATTTGTGATGCCAGGAGAAAGCCTCTTAACTTTCAATAGCCACTAGGATAATATCACCCCATCTATAAATATGCAGCAAACTGTTGCTGAATCCTCCATGTATGCAGAAAAGCTGGTCAACTCTCAACTACTCAGTGAGATCCTCTGTCCCTCGTCTGAGGGTGCCAGCTGCAGTGCCAGTCCACGTGGTCCGCAGTTCCATGATGCTGGCAGAGTGGATCTCAGGGAAGAGCAGCCCAGGACGGCACCTGTGGGTGTGCAGACCCTGGACACAGGCGCTTACCCAGGAGGTCTTGGTGATGATTTGCTACTGAGGGAACTGCCAGAGATTTAGACAGCTGGTGCTCTGGAAAACAACCCTGACAACACACCTCCTGCCTGGCTGAGTCCAACCTGGGCGACAGTCAAGGAGGATTGCTATGGCCACAAAAATTAAGCAGTTGTATCTCTTGATGCTACAGAAAAGGCAAACTCTTAATTCTTTCCCATCTGCTTGGTGCAGATATATTTTCCATTACTTACTCCATTAGTTTAAAAAATTAGCCCATTTTTCTTAGCCAGAGAAGCTTAAAACTCAAACCTGGGGCTCAAAAAGGAAAAAAAAAAAAGATGATATAAGTATCTTTTCCTCAGTTTCACATTTTTTATTCCCGTTCAGAAATATGGAAGAGAGATCAGCCTGCAGGGCGAGTGGTCTTCATCCAGGAAAAGCCTTCTTCACAGGAAGTGGACAAATGCTGGGGAATAGCCCCCCTCGAAACGTAGCCCGAGATTCATTCCAGTTATTTTCATCATTGACTTCCTTTCTCACTCTGAATTTAGCAAATATGGAGGCAGCCCCAAGCAGGGGAAGAGCAGGCCAGGATGCATCAGTATTCTCCTCCACGTCCCGTTTTCTGTGAATGTGGAGAAATTTAATGCGCTGAAGGGGGAAGACACATGGGCAATTAGCCCTTTGCTATCTATGTATCACCTACAGTCCAATCATCCCAGTCCACAAATCACATTCATGCTGCACTATACATTTTTAAATTTCTGTTCATTCAGTACAAATTAAGCAAGTACCTGTTGTCATGAAGAAGCTGAGATAGGCACAAGATGCTGAGACACTGCCTGTGACCTGGCAGTTGTCTCTTGCTTAAAACTGCAGTGATTTTGACCACGAATCTATAGGCCAATAGCTTATTTTGCTTAAGGACACAGAGAGGAAAGCCAGGTATCTGCAGGGTAATCCTGACTTCACTTGGCTTTCTGCTCTTTCTGTTGCATCCATAAAATCCATAGACTCTGAAGGAGAGCTTGGCCGTAATTAAAAGTTTTATTGAACGATACACAATTAACAGTGTTTACCTCATTATATAATGATGTTGGCACCAGAAGCAGAATTCAAACTAGTTTTCTTTTCTGCATTCTTGTTAGACAAGGTTTTAAAAGATGTCTAATCCAGTTTCATAATGGCAAATACCAAAATCAAGCATGGAAAAATTGCTGACTTATAGATCAAGACATCCTTCCTTTCCCAGGTCCAGAACCCTAGAAACCAGGACAATTCCATGCTCGACTGAAACACTGCTACTTTAAGTTCTTAGAAGGCAGCTCCTGAATTCTTATGCAATGCATTGACACTGCCCTAATAAAACATGGAGATTTATCATTTTAGAGGTCAAAAAAGGTCACAAAAGAGCCTCTGCTTTATGAATACAATTACAAGCCAATAGTAATTTATCAAAAGACAAATATCTGGATGAAATGAACATGATATTACCAAAGATAGATTTTCTTACTTTTTATCAAATTAAATGCCACTGTAAATATGTACTTAATGTAGGTGTTATCATGTGTTTTGATTAGGAGACAGAAGACTTTTGGAAGGATGAAATCATCAAACTTTGGTTGGAAAGCATTTTGGAGAACTACACAGGAGCATAGCAACTTTTGTGCGTGTCTGACTAGGATCACATTATCCTGGTTTTTCCATGTTCTTCTAGAAACAAGAACGTGTTCATTTTGTGTGAACTTAAACTGTAAAAAGACAATGAGAGCTGAGAAGTTGATGTATTCCTGATGACACGTGTGTGGAAGTGCAGAACGTGTGCTTCTGCCCTCTTTCTAAATTCTCTGATGCCTAGGATGCTGTGGGCGACACTGTCTCACACAGCCAGGGGCAGAGCCGCAGGCCTCTTCTGCCTCTCACTGTTTCTCTTACCCGAGTCCAAGGCCCCAGCACCCTCCGCACCCTGTGCCAGGCAAATACCCACTGATATTTGATCACACCCCGCAAAGCAAAAGTGATCTCCTCTATAAAGGCTTTCTTTCTAACAATGATAATCTCAGAACCTCTTCCTTTAGGCCTGTTCAATTTTTATCTTTTTGTTGGAAGTCTAATCTATTGATTTTTTTATTCTTATTTTTCACTTTTACATTTTGCCTTTACTAAACTGTGAACCCATGACTTCCTAGATGGCATTGTTTTATTGTTTTTCCCTTGTACCTTGATATGTAGCACATATCATTTAGTACCTGAGTGAAGGAGGCCTCAAAAGTGACTGCTATTAGATCGCTATTCATTTATTAAATACTGAATGAAAGGGTAACAAGGCTAACTAACTTGGGGAGCAGGCTAGGTCCTGAGCGTTCCTATGATATTACTAGAGAATGCCAGTGCATGCTTGACATTCTCTGCCTCTAGCCTCAGAGCCAGCAAACTAAGAAGGAAAAGGCCTTAAGAAATCACCATTTCTTCCATGTGTCAGTCTGTTTCACATCATGCACTGAAGAATTCTGTGAGCTTAAAAGGAGGCTGCGAAAAAAATTGCTTTCTGCAGGGCTGCTTAATTTTCAATTGCTCAATCATTACAGTTCCTATCCCAATAGTACTAGAACATGTGGTGATTATCATTCTAGAGAATTAGAAGTCATCAAGAACAGGAATGTCTTACAATTTGAAATAGGTTGCTGTGACCCAAAGACATTATGTTTCTATACAGGAGCTCAACTTCATCCAAAATCACATGTTTTATAACTTCTCAATTTTCTTACCCTAGCAAAGAATAAAAGTATTATTTATTTTATTTTTGCTAACATTGACTTTAATTTTCCTCATCATCCTTGATTCTTGGGATGCTGGACTAATCATGTTCATCTTGGCTTCAACTTTTCTTCTTACAATTTTCGCGTGGCCTACATTTTTATATTCCCAATATTCTTCACCTCAATTCATTTTCATCAGTGTCTGTGAAATCAGTATAGGAGTCTGAGTTTCTGCCCAGTCTGTATCCTTGAAAGTAAGATTTCCAAAATGCACCACACACAATCTATTCTGCAAATCCAGATCCCTTCCTATATTCTCAGCTTCAGCTGCCAAATCCACTCTCCATGCCCTCAATGGGAGAGATCTCTGTACCTCCCTCCACTTGCTCCAGACTGAATCAGATGTTCCTCCATTCAGGCCAGTCTGAGCCGTGCACCTCCGGCCCTGAGGCTGCCTTCTGCCTTCGTGCATGACCTCATCAGCACTCCCAGTCTTACAGTCCTCCATCCTCACCTCACTGACAGCCAAACTCTGAGCCACCTTGGGAAGGACTTCTCTGAAACCCGAATGTGACCAGGATGCCTCTTCCCTCTGTCCCCCTCAAGAGCTGGCTGTTCTGTGTCTCTGGGAGCTCAGCGCTGGCAGTGCTGCCTTCCTCTCTGGCCCTCACTTCCAGGGACATATTTTCCCCTGCCCAGGCTCCATGTCAACAGCAGGCAGCTCCATTGCTCCCTATCAAGGCGTTCTCCCGGCCGGTCATCTACTGGGCTCTCCACCTGTCCCAGAGCAATACATTGGGTTCTGTCCCCTGAGCTGAGGTCCCTGGGGCAGAAATGTGTGGTTATGTCTGTCAGCACCAATGCCAGGCATGTGTCTTTGCACATGGTAGGCATTTGAGATGTACCAGATGGAGAAATATCCTCATAGACAAATCCAAGCATAGATTTAAATAATGGCATTCCACACATACCAACTGTGGTGTATCTGTCCCTCTCCTACGTATCAGCAAAACAGAAAAGGAAACAAATGAGGCAGCTGTCTGTATAGTTACGGTGTTTACATGAAAATTAATTTCAAAAGTGGTATAATGCTTACCGTGTACATGATTAATGCAATTTAATTTATAGGACTGCCTATATCTCTTACAAATGGTGAGCGAGGGCTGGGGACTGAATGAAAATTAATTACCTATTACCGAAGTGAGGACTCGTGCTACGGTACTGACTCAAATCCAGTTAGCAGCTGTGTGAATCAAACTCTGATTTATATTTAGAAAAATTTAATAACCTGGTGTAAATCTCTATAGGTTGTAAGCATATAAAATTCATGGTTTGGATACTCCACGGATTTTCTGAGATTTGGTTTTAATGTCATTGAATATTATTAGTAAGGACCTAGCATTCCTTCATGCATGACCATAATTCGCCTCAGTAGCAAATCATGCTCTGGAATATTTTAGGCCAGAAATCAAAATGAATGTGACTGCCACTGTCCCCACCTTTCCCCAGCAATTCCGTCCTTCGCGTTCCGTTCCTCTCCCCGTGAGTTCTTTAACAGCTGCTGAGGGCTCTTACTGTTTACTCCGTCAGTCGGGGAAGAAAGGGGCCGCGAACAAGGACGAAGGCCCTGAGCGGCGACGCCAAGACTCCAAACAGGGGGACAGAGACAGCAGGGCGCTGTCTGGGAGGACGCGAAGCGGCCCGGCTGCTCTGGCTGATGGTTCGGCGTGGCGTGGAGGGCTTAGCAAGAAATGCTACGAATAGGCACGACAGAAGGACTGAGGGGTGAGATGGTGTCACTCGGATGGAGGAAGGGGACAGTGTCTATCACAGAGGGAAGTGGCCGCTGGAGGAAGCCCAGGGAAGTGCAAAGCTGTAAGCAGTCCGGATAAGCTGAACTGGAAGTTGATTCACAGCGGGACTGCGCGGGCCTGAAGTCTGCTGTGAATTGTTTTGTTTTGTTTCGTTTCGTTTTGTTTGAGACTTGAGACGAGGTCTCGAGATGCAGTCCAGCATGACTTTGAACTCGCAGTGATCCTCCTGTCTCAGCCTCCCAAGTGCTGGGACAACAGGTGTGTGCTACCTTTAGCTCTCCATCCAAAGCCGAGGGCTGAGCCAGCCACGCTTCCGCTGAGAGTGGCGCCGACTGCGCCTGAAAGTTCACCTTCTCCTTAAAGAGATGGGAGATGAAAACGGAAGGCGCTGAGCACAGTTGCAGGGGCAGCGCAGGTCCATTCAGGGACCGGGTGAATTCAGGACCCGGAAGGACGTGAGCAGGGTCGGAGGGCTGTGAGCAACCTAACTTCCGGGGCCCACTCCACAGGTGGAGGAGATCGGGCTCAGGAGGGGCCTTGGCGTGTGCTTCGCACAGTGGTGAGAGTCAAATCTGGGCGAAATAGTGCTTTCTTTGAAAATATATGAATTTTTACAGCTTGTGAGATACACTTGCCAAAATGTGAAATGATATCTATAGCACGGGAAATCAGACGAGGACTGTAAACCTGGTGCATAGGGGTAAAGACGCTGCACACTCTTAAGGAGGCTCAGGTTTTCTCCCCAGGGTTCAGAGAGGACCCCACATTGTGGCCTGAGTGTTAGTCAGCGGAACTGACCGACAGTTTGAAGAAATGCTTTATTCATGTACACCAAGAAGTGAAGATGCCATCTTTTCAGCTGCACGTTCCATTGCTCCAAATGCTACCTGTGCTGCCAAACTCGGAATAAAATTATAATTCTTTACCCTGTCAGTGGAACCCTGATATGACCAAGTGAAGAGTGACTTTCAACACATTTTTCACTGGAAAATGCTCCTTCTCGAGTCTTGGCCCATTCATATTCTCTTCTTTTTCTTTTGCACACCGAGTTTCTGGTTTAGGTCTTTCTGGCTTCTTCTCCATCAGTGTCCTTAGGGATCGTTTTTAATTGGGATGCACTCAAAAGCTCACCCGTGACAGGCAAACTCTACCTTGACCCACACTGCCGGGCCCTCAGTGCTGGAGTCCAAGGGACTAGATCAAGAGCTACCTCTGTCAACATTTCATTTCCACTTTTTCAATGAAAACCATGAAAAAAAGGAAAAATGGAAACAAAGCTTTTGTAAGTAAGGAGAGGAAGAGAGGTTGAAGGGAGGGGAGGAGAATGGGAAAAAAGAAAAGAATCAAGATTTATCACGCATAGCTACAAATTCCCTATGATGAATGTGACCATTATGTATATCTAAAATGTATCAATAAACTCAATTAATAAAAAATTATCACTACATGATAACTCAACATTTATAATGTTTGGCCGGGGATGGTGGTCCATGCCTGTAGTCCCAGCACTCAGGAGGCTGAAGCAGGAGGATTGCCCTGATTTCAAGGCAGGCCTGGGCCATATAGTGGGACTCTGTCTCAAAAAATCACAGAAAACAAAAAACAATTCTTTTGCTGCTGACTTCCATAAGCAAATACCAGATCTTTCCCAAGGTGATAGGACTATTTGCTGTAGTATTCATGCATTTCTTAAACACTTAACATGTACCAAACTGTGTGTTTAATATGTATAAAAATTTTTAAATCTTAATGTTTTTAAATTTTACTTTTTTTGTGTAATTTGGGAGCTTCGCAGTATTTACCTGATAAAATATGTGAATTTTGGTGTATGATTTTAAATAACATGCAAAATTTTATGAAAACACATATTCCCTCACAGTATAAATGGAGCACTAGTGGAAACAGAGTCAACAAACAGCCACAGGAGCGTCATCAAAAGATAAAAACAATTAAGTCTGCAAATGGACAAGCTTGATAAGGCAGACTTAATTTTATTAGTATTAGTGAAACGTGTTTCTCTATTCCTTTAATTTTAATATATCTGGTCTTTAAAAATATCTTTAAAATTGGTTTATTGTAGACAACATAGAATGTGTCTAACTTTCTAACCTGCTTTGATAGTATGGGTTTTTTCATTGATGTATTTAGACCATTCACACAGAATGATCAAACTCCTACGCAGTTCACCAGTGTCCCCATTGCTGCAGCCCTTCTCTGCTTCATTTCTTCCTCTCCTCCTCTCTGTGGCAGAACACACAGAACATGGACTTAGCATCCTGACCCTTCTAGGTGGTGTTAAGTACTATGCTGCTATACCACCATCACCCCTGTACACACCCAGGTTTCTTCTTACCTTAAAACACTGAAATTTTAACCTCGTAAGCAAGAAGTCTCCCTAGCTCCCTCAGTCCATCACCTCCTGGCAACATGGTCCTTCTGTCTTACAGTTTTGCGACTCCTAGTGCCTCCTATCATGGATCACACACTCCAGGACTAACCAACTGGCTCGCTCACTCAGCAGAGGTCTTCAGCCCCAACACTGGTCTCCATTGCAACAAGCATCAGAACGGCCTTCCTATGTTGAGGCTAAACGGTTTTTCCTCTGTATATGCCTTATCTGGTTTTTGTTGAGCACATTAGGCTTCTCTTTTCTCTTCTTTCCTTCTTTATCAAATATACTTTCTTTAATAAAAAACAGTAGTGATTTTTTACCCTTTACAAATGCTCTAAATCTCGATTCTGCACAATGCTGTCTGGCTCCTGGGTGCCCAGCCAGCTCACTGTTGTGTGTCCCTGTCCCAGCCTGGGCTGCACCTGCCAGGGTTACTCTGGGAAGGAGGTGAGGTAAAGGAGGGCAAACCAAGGAGATCTGGCCGCGGGGCCAGTTCTGGAGGTGACACGTGACCACACCTCCAATTCTCTCCTCCCATCTCTGCCCTTTATTTCTATAATTCCTCAACACTTCTGGACATCTGCTACGTCAATTAAAAATAAGAAATACTGAAACATATTTCCTTTCTTTTATTCCCTCTCTGATCATCTTCATCATTTCTTTAATGTACATTTGCATTCATGACTTAGTTTATTTCCCACCAAAGAATTTTATTAACATTTCGACAGTTCATCTAAGGCAAATCTGCAGTTCACAAATCCCTTTCTTTTATGCTGATCCAAGGAAGTTCTAGAAGATACAAATAAAAGAAAACGTAGGCCATAAATGCAGATTGGAAGAATCAGTATTGTTCAAATGCTTATCTGCTGGAAAGTCATATGTAAACTCAACAAAATCTCTATCAAAGTCTAGGAACATTCTTCACAGAAATGTAAAAAGAAAACAGTTCTAAAACTCACATGTAATAAAGACCCTGACTTACTAAAGCATTATTATTCTATCACTTGAACATGAGATTATTAGGCAAAATATGAGAAACTGTTCTTCCTGTTTAGTTTTCACCAAGTTCTCTGAATCAATGGATATATACTGCAATCAAACACACAGTGAATGTTTGAATAAAGAAGTATTGCAGTCAAAGACACAATGTCTTTGATGCTCCTCAAACACTTCCCTCCCTTCAGAAGCACTTCTCCCATCATCCTTCCACTTTCTGCAGCAGCTCTGGAGTCCTCTTTCCTGAGAGTCTTCAGGAGATGTGGTCAGCAGTACAGTGAATGCTCAAAACAATGCCAGCGTCCTCATCCACCTATGGACCACCTTTCGATCAGGGAGTCACTAATTCTGAGCTGAGTTGTTTTCTCTATTTGAATGTTAGACAGCTTAAACCCTTTTTTTCCTCCTGTGGGTAAGCTCGGTGTTTATATACAACATAAACAAGGCTCTATACAGTGTTTGAAATACATTCAACATCTATACCAAGTAAGTATCAGTGATTTTTCTTTTGCCAAACCTCTATTGGTGCATTTAGATATACAGAAGCATCATACTCATCATAGGGAATTTGTACCTGTACCTGATGTACCTCGCTTCTTTTCCCATTCCTCTCCCACATTCAGCCCCTTTCCCTACTTATTTACAAAAATTTTATTTCCATTTTCCTTATATTTTCTTTTTTTTCTTGTCCCTTCTTTCCTTTCCCCCTCCTCTCTCCCTTGTTCCCCTTCTCATTGAACATTTTCTTCCCATTTCACAATATCTATTACACATTTTGGCCCTTATTTCCACGTTCAGTTTCTCACTCCAGAAAAACTATATGGTATTTAAACATGTGTGTCTTATTTATTTCACTTAAGAGTATGGTCTTAAGGGCATCCATTTACCAAGAAAGGTCCTAATCTTATCCTTCTTTATGACAGAGTAGTATTCCATTGTACAAGAAATCCACATTTTCTTTCTCCATTTGTCAGTTGATGGGCATGAAATAGAAACTGCAAATAAATATATGAAAAAGTGGCCGGGGATTTAGCTCAATGGTTTCGCTGCCTGCTGCACAAGTGCAAGGACCCCTTCAATCCCCGGTACCCCTCCAAAAAACAAACAAACAAAATATACATATATATGAAAAAGTGTTCAACATCTCTGGTCATTTCACCAAAGAAAATTAAAAGAATGCTGAGAGTCCATCTAACTCCACAAAGAATGGCTGTTATCTAGACATCAAGCAATAACAAATACTGGAGGGGCTGTGGGGAGAAAGGAACCCTTCTCCATTGCTGGTGGGAGTGCAGACTGGTGCAACCACTGTGGAAATCAGAGGGAAGATTCCTTAAAGAGGTAAGACTAGATGTTCCATTTGACCCAGCTATTCCCCTTCTTGGTATCTTCCCAAGAGAATTAAAAGCATCATTCCACAGCCATATATGTCCATTCATGTTCACACCAACACAGTTTGTAATACCTAAATCTTGGAAACAGCTCCAAGACTCTATATGCTGAAAATTATTTTCCTTTTGTTTAATTGTTATAAACTGAGCTGTATACTTGCTGGCTGCCCATCTCCTCTGCCTTAAGTAACCACGTGTCACCCAGCATTGCTGTCACTCAGACCATTCTGCTCTAGGATAATCCTATCTAGTTTGCTTCCTGCAGAAAGCTCTTCACTGGGCCCTTTTATTTCAGGCTGTGATAATGCTGTGGCATCGGCCTGGGCATCTGGCCTGCAGAGCCGAGGGACCACAAGTCCTCTCCATCCTTAGGGTGCTGCTGCTGCCAGGGCACCTCTGTAAGTGATCAGAGCTTAAGGATCTTCCTGGGCCAGATGAGCTGATGGATTCTCTAGACTTATGTAATAAAGATATCCTAGCAGTGCTGGGTCCTGGAATCTGTCTATCATTGTCTTCTACTATTTATCCTACACATTTTAATCCTAGTCACATAGTTATCGCTTCGAGAAAGAGTCCAAGAGCCACACTCGCATGTGCTAGGAGCCCCTAAGACTCTATATTAAGGTGCCACCTTCTTATCTTTGTCCTCTTCCTATCACAGCCTTATCTGAGTTTTGCATTCCCTATTCTTGTCGCTTCAGCCTCAGCCTCCAAGTGCAGACACAGCTGCCACTTCCTGTGTGTGCCCTCTGCTCCTGTGCCTGCTTCAGTGTCTCCCTCAGTCTCCTAACCTCCCATGGCAAACACAGCGCTTCCGCTGAACTAACTATAGCTCGATGGGCAGAGCAAACCTGGCCGCAGATGGAGTGGGTGTTTCTTGACATTGCAGAGTGGACGTCTCTTCATCATCTGCAGGAAAACAGGAACCAGCAGCTGATGGGAAGAGGGCATGCTAGGAAGAGGGCCTGCTACTTTGAAGGACCAAGGATTCCCGCCACACTGGAGTTTCGAAGTTCTCACATGTGCAGAATAAGACATCAGGCGTAGCCATCTGCACATATTTCTGTGCAGTCACAGCCTCGGAACTGCATTGGCTGGGATAAGAACTCACAGCTCTGCAAGCTTCTTCCCTTTGTATGTGGACATTCTTTTGAGATAGAGGCTGGAACCCATGACCTTCATGCACACTGAGCTGTGTCTCAACCCCCTTTTTATTTTCTATTTTGAGACAGGATCTCACTAATCAGCTAAGTTGCTCAGGTTGGGCTTGGATTTAGGAACTGCCTGCTTTAGCCTCCTGCTGTGCACAGGATTCAGAAGTAAAACTCTGTGTAACAAAAATGTTCTCTTAAGTAGTGAAGAGATTTGGAAAAGATACTCCATAATTCAGCAGACTCATGGAAGAGCTCAGCTTCAAAATACCACAATCATGCATGCCTTTCTTGAGAAAAAGGATGATGATGATGGCGATGGTGATGATGATGATGATGATGATGATGATGGTCATGATGGTGGTGATGATGGCGATGGTTATTATCTGTGGTGTTGGAGGGGCTGCCTTACCACTGAGCTGCACCCCAGCCCATTTTTATTCTGAGATAGGCTCTTCCTTGCCCAGTGTCCTAGGCTGGCCTTAAACTTGTGATCCTCCTGATTCAGCCTTCTGGATAGCTAGGCTTGTACTCATATCCCACCACACCAGGCTGTAGGATTATTGTTAAACCTCTATAAAGGCATTTACAGAGAAGCAAAGTTGGAAGAAGTAGACACTGAGGCTGGATAGTTTGTGTGGTTATACAAATAAGCCTCAAAGACCGGAATCAGAAAATGCTGAGATTGACAGGATGGAGATTATATGTCTAGATTGATCCTCAACTGAGAAGAGGAAACAAAACATTCTAAAAAATAGAAATATGCATTAATCCCCCCAACTGATAGTCTGGGAATGTCTAATTTGTGCGTAGATTGAGCCAAAGAGTATTAAGTTTCATAAGCACAAATTGGTGGTTGTATGAGAATTTATCATTTTGCAGGAGGCAGAACCTGCAAAGGTGAAATAGCAGCATGTTAGCTGCTGGTAATACACACAACAGCATTCATCACAGGACACACCACGAGTGTAACATGCAGACCAGGATTTCAACTGCTCAGTTTCAGTCAAATAAAGTGTTGCAGTGCCTGCCTGTATGACTAGGGCTAGGGGCTTTCCAGGGCTGCACTGGGACTCAACAAGAATGAGATGTGCTGAATGTCCTGCCACACAGACTTTTTCTCAGGGGTGAAAGTGCACGTACAGAAATGTATCTGCGTGTATTTATACATACGTGTTCGTTGGATATGTGAACCTGTGTTCACTAGATATGTGAACCTGTGTTCACTAATTGTCCTGGACAGATAGTAGGAGGAGTTTATGAAAGTAATAACACTTCTTCACTCCTAATTGTTTTCTCTTGAGCAGCAGCTTCATAGGTCCTGGGGATGGACACCGGAATACAAAAGAAAAGCAAAACTCCCCCTCCCCAGGAGAGCTTCCGCTCCTGTGAATGCACCGAACCTCGCTCCGGGCTTCTGAGGAAGTGCGGGTCCTGTGATCCGCACATAAACTGCCCCGCACTGAGGTGAACACGTTTCCGGAGTGATCAAGGCTGATGCTTCACAAGGTTTGTGAATGCTCCTAATGTTTCTCCCTTCTTCTTTATCATTATTTTGTTTATTTTTAAGCATATTAGAAGAGAATTTTGGATCCAATTTTTATAATGCCTTCTCTTTCGTTATGTGTGTCTCTTTTTTCTAATAGGTATGATAAAACATTTTAGTGAAACTATTCAGCTCAACACATTATTAGCATGAGAATTAAATCTGATTTTACGCAATCCGAAGAGTGGATGGAATTTTTGTTCTGTTGATCTTGTCACATCGATATTTCCTTTAAAACCCCCACAATTCCTTCAGATACTATCAAGACTCTTACACATGTTATCTGATCATAGTGTAACTGAATAGTAAGGGTTCACCCGCTTCTACAACTTCGCAACACACTACCTTCACAAGGTATTCTTCACAGAATTCCTGGCCATGAGAAAAAGGGAAATTCTTAGATAAATTCTTAGATGGATACCTTGTATTCATCAGCTCCAAAGTTCATGTTTGCTCAAGAAGAGCGTTGCTTCCGAGTGACAGAACCAACCAGGATGAAGGAGCGGCAGGAAGGAGGGGCGTGTGCAGCCCCAGCTGGAGGAGCTCCAGGGCACAGCTCTGCGGACCCCGCTCCTTATCCGTGTCCAGGATACCTCAGCCCTTCCTGCCCCCACATCTCTCTTCTGAAGGTCCCTGGTGTGGTCATCTCCTACAGGAAACTTTCATCTCTTGGTAATGCATACTAGTAATGCTTAACACTTAGTGAAAAACCTGACCTGTTTGAGTGCCTAGCAAATTATTTAAGTGTTGTGATTACTTCACCAACTCCAGAGTGAAACCAGGAAGGAGGCCTTGTCATTCCACCTGCGGTGACCTCAGCCAGTCCTCAGTACAAGCAGCAAACTCTTTTCATGTTGACAGAGGGGCAAACATGCCACACATTTTGCTATGATTTATAAAGAATATACTTCGCTTTGGAGAGACAAATGTGTTGTCTCTAAGTACAAAGCAACTAAGTTGATATTTGAAAAACAGTTTCTCCTTGCGGGAATGAAATATATTCTCCTTATATTCAAGCTATGCTGTATTTTCAGCATGCAAGATAAATGTTTATTCTTAGGATCTTAAGAAAAATACCTGAAAAGGACATAATCCTCCAGCGATGCCAATTCACATTACAGGTTTATAAACACTTACGTGTGTAGACTTACTCCCCTCCCCGTTGTGTGTTGGAAAAAAGTGTGCCTGTAGTATTACAGAAGGAGAGAGGCAGAATGAAGCCACAACACCACTGAAGGCACAAGGACAAGGCAAAGTGTAGGTGGTGTTGCTTCCTTCTGACATCTGTGAGACTTATTTGGAAGGAACCTCTGAGAAAGTCCCTCAAAGGCTGTGTGTTGGAAATACCAGGTGCAGACGCTGCCTCCTCCTTCACGCTGCAGGGGCAAACAGTCACACAGGGCTCAGTGAGGACCTGGCCATCCACAGAAGGACACAGAACCACCCATGCTGGTTAAGCAGTCATCAGACAACAAGGCACCCTGGCGACCAGAATCCAGCCAGTTGCCAGGCAACCACTGGTAGTCAGAGTGCACTGTCCGCTACAGCTCCAGAAAGGTCCCCTGGACCTAGGTCACCTCGCAGCATCCTGCTCAAGCACATAGTGCTGGATGATCTGCATCACATACACACATCGCTTCTGTCACACCTCCTCCAAACACCACAGAGAGGACATTGTGGTGTGAACCATGCACTGTGCCCTAGCAAATCTTCCTTTGTGCTCTCTTTACACACCAAGAAGTAGCCTCCTTCACGAGCCACTGGAACTGAAGAGCAGCTTCCATGAGATGCCTGGAAAATAGTCCCTAAGAGAAGAAAGCACAATAAGGTGCAAAATTCACTCAGGAGGATACACGTCAACAGCAGTAGAAATTTAAAAGAGAAAGAAATAAAGAAAATAAAAAACACCATTTATAAACATTCATTAGGCTCACAGTGATGGTGATGGTGATGATACTGGTGGTGATGGTGAGGCTGAAAATGGTGATGATGATGATGATGCTGGTGATGAAGTCATGCTGAGGATTAACCCAGGACTTTCCCACAGAGTTACATCCTCTGGCCATTTTTCATTTTTTGATTTTGGGACAGAATCTCGGTAAATTGCTAACTTGCCCAGGCTAAGCTCAAACATGTGCTCCACCAGTAAGTTCTGAATCAGTAAATACATCATCAAAACTTCATGTCCACCCAGAATCTTAACAGGCTCTTGAGTAATGGACACTTTTCCTGTGAATAAAGAGGGTTCCCTTGAAATTGTATTGATAATAATGCAGTTCTTGTCTCTTTTCTGATTTGTCCGAGCACATAGATGACCAGGTATTTGTTTTTTTCTTTAAATTGTGCTATTCTCTGAAAAGAGCAAAACATTTGTTCAATTTGCCATTAAAGGAGAAACTTCTAGGTGCAGTGTTTTAAGAGAATTTGAATAAAATATGCATAGTTTCATTAGCCAGCTGCAGAATTGGACCATGGATCTTTTTTTTAATGCAGTGATGAAAAAGTATGCTATGTCACAAACAAGAGTTTAAAGATTAGGATCACAAAATATTTCACCTCAAATCAGAGCTGGTTCCAATGAAGTTGAATTAATGGAAAAATTTTAAAAATACTCATGTTGCTTGTGGCTCTTGAAAAGAGATTCAGAATGCAGCTCTGAGCAAACTCTCTCCACCTGGTCTAGTTATCTCTAAGTGGAAAAGACAGTCAAGCATGCCAGAGAAAATTAGGCAATATTTGCCATCTTTGAAACCAATAGCTAAGAAAAGTCCAATGAGTGTGAATCCTGATGGAAGATGTTGTAATTGAAAATGAGGAAAATCCTGAATAGATCATCTACCCACTTGTTATGACTGATCACTGCCAATGTGAAGCTCTCAGGAACTACTCCTTGTTTCCTTTCTAGGTCTTTGCTAAGATTTGTATTCTCTCTCTCTCTCTCTCTCTCTCTCTCTCTCTCTCTCTCTCTCTCTCTCTCTCCCCTTCTCTCTGTCTCCATAACACCATTTCCAAACATGCGTGCCATGGTAAATGAGAAATTTCTGAAGAAAGGATACAAATAATAATCAAGGACTATTAATAATTAAACCAAATCTGAACTTCACTAAGATATCCTTATTCTGGCATCAGTGTATAATCCAATATGATTAGAAAGGACAACTGGATAGAGCCATGACTCACAGGTAAAGAAGGAGCAGTTTAATTTGACTGAAATGGTTAGAAAACTTGGCCCTTTATGTCCCTGAAACAAAAGCATGGAAGTCGGCCTCTAGATACGTGGGAGGGGGAAGCTCTTGCCAAATTCTGTGTGCAAACAACAAGGTTAGGAAGCAGAGATGGAGATTCCCACATCTGTACATCTGCAGGTCACAGCTCTGCTGCAGCTCACACTGAAATGAAAACAAATCACCTCCTGATTCTGCTCCCTCAGACCACTGAACTACTTTCTAAAAGAGGATGTTCCTGTAACACTAATGAGAAGAGTGGCACTCCCCTGGGAAGAGGTCTCCACAGAGCCATTCTCCTTTATGAGTAGAGGCGTACATGTGAAGCACTTAAAACAGCACACTGAAGGAAAACCGGGGCGTCCCCAGGGCGCCCTGAGAATGTGAGCCTTGGTGGATTCTAGGAGAATCACAGAGTCACTCAAGGGCCCTGACTTGAGGGGAGCAGAGAGTCCTGGGCCACATTGTTTTCCTTTCTCCAGTCAGACTGGCCAGTCCCTGCCAGTAGGTAGAACTGTAGATTATTTTTGAATTACAAAAGATTCCATCAGGTTGTGCCTAAATCAGGTGACTGTGATAATTGCGGTTAGCGCCAAGCAAATATTATGTCTATGTTGGAACAGACACGCACAGTCGTTAACCAGCCTCGTGCAGTTTTGTAAACTCCCATGTGTGTGAGTTTTATCGCAGTTCCATTTGTGAAGACAGAATTTCCCTCCCTGTCCCTCTACAGAGGCACTGGGGCTTGAATTGCATCCCTGGAAAGTTATGTCATAACCATTGTGTCTCAGAAAATGTGTCCCTAGACCTTGAACTTTTTTGGCAAATGGGGCTTGGAGACATTAACTTGGTTAAATTAGGAGAAATCATACACAAGCCAAGTGAAGACACAGAGGCAGGGGAGATGCCTGTAAGATGGTGAAAGCAGAGTTTGAGTTCGGTTGGCCAATGTTAGCCAAGGAAGGTGGGACTGCTGGTGACACTAGAAGCTGAGGAAAGTCCCACAGACACACCTACACCACCTGGTATGCAACATGGGGTCCTGTTACTTCCGGTCAACAGAACAGTGGGACAATTGCTTCTGTTTGTGGTCAACCAGTTTGTGGTACTTGCTTATGAAAGTTGTAAGAAGGATGCTAATTTTCCTCTGAACATGATGCTTCAGTCCAGTAAAATTTAGGAAGTGCCATAAACAATGTATTTTGGAAACCAGAAAGGCCCAGAACGTCACTGAGTACCCACTAAATGATAACAAGTTAGAGGCCGTCCAGCATCTGAGAATGTTCTGCTAAGTAACTCTCTAGTGCAGCTGCTGAGCCCTCACTCTGATGATGGCTACTGGTGCATGTGTTGCAGTCTTGGTCCATTTGGGCCACTGTGGAAAAATAACACACATTCAGTGGCTCATCAACCAGTGTTCATTTCCTACAGTTCTGAGGGTCTGGGAGTCCAGGAGGGAAGCACCCCATGCGGGGCTGGCTTGTTGTCCTCTGCAGAGATGCTGCCATCCTGCTGAGCAGTCCCACAGCAGGAGGGACACTCAGGCTTCCTGAAGCCGCCTCCCTCAGGGCAGTGTCTCACCTGTCGGGATGGAACCATCTCGACCTAACAGTTCTGCTTCCACACTGTGTGGTCAGGATTAAGTTTACCATGTCCAGGACTGGAGGACCTGTCACTGGAACCACAGTATTCTAGCCCTGGTCCTCAGCTTCAATCCAAATGCATCCATTCTTCTGCAGTAGTCCCCAGCATCTCAACTCCTTCTGGTACTGACTCAGTAGTCAACCTACAGTTTCTCCCGACACTCAAAGGTGCATCTCAGTCTGAGGCAAATTCAGTTCCAGCTGTGACCCTGTGAAACCAGAAATGTTATGTATTTCCAAATACAAGGGTGAGATGGGCTTAAGATGCATATTCCTTTTCTAAAAGGGAAAAGTGATTCCCAGCACTGTGCAAAAAAATTATACACACACACACACACACACACATATATATATACACATAAGTACATACATATGAAAATAAACAAGAGAAGTAGGAGAGAAGAATTCAGTGAAGAAGACAGAAATAACAGGTCTCAAACAAAACTAGAACTCAACAGAGCAAAAATCAAATATTCAGGCTGGAGAACTGCCTTCCTTCAGTCTAGGTTTCTAATGGTCACAAAATGAGCCACCTTCTTGTGGCAGAAACGTGAACTGGGGTCTGTTTGAGGAGTCTCTAGAGACACAGAATCAATAGAAAATGCACGTGTAACCAAGAAAGGAGATCTGTTAGATGGGCTCACAGGGTCAGAGCCAGGAGAGGCCATGACAGCCGCCTGAGGGCTGGACGGTCCAGGACCCAGCAATGCTCAGGCCCCCAACAGGAGCGAGCCACACCCGGGGCTCAGCCCGGGTGCTGTGAATCCAGAGTCCAGGGTTTGACGGCTGAATTCGACTCTGCAGGGGTGTCACCTCTGTGTCCATGTCTGCAGTACAGGGGATCCCTGTCCTCTGCTCAACCCCAGAGCCCGAACTGCCCGCACAGCACAGGTTCTAGGCAAATGCCAGGCGTTGCTCCCACGGAGGAAGCAACCATCTGGGCTCCTGACACGGATGTGGGGAAATAAGGAACAAGTCCACATGTTCCTGGCCGATGTCATTAACGCTACTCTCCTTACTGTTAGCACCTTTGGAAGGGCTGTGTGTGCCCCACGAGCTATGAAAATTCTAGAATAGTGGTGTTTCATTGGCTTAACACAACTGTGGTACAGAAAGTTTGAAGTATCGCGTGTGGCCAAAGAGAGCAGTGCACTCTCCTGGTTTGTAGGTCACGGTCATCAGGAACTGCCCGAAGGGAAATATCCTATTTACCCTGCAGGTATGTTATTATGGGAAGGAGAGGTCACGGCTGGATATGACAGGCATCTACCAATGACATACATCCAAATTAGTGACAATTTAACACCTGGGAATGACAGTCTCTACATGTAAGCCTGAAAATAGCCATTTGTGGAAAATTTGCCTTTTATAATCAGAATCATCATGAAAGTTTTTCTGCATTATACAGTTATTGAGCCTGAAGGAAACATTCTTTGATTTCATTTCATCTTTCATAATAGACAAGAAAGTGTCTATAATTTAACGGTTATTGCATGCATCTGCTCCCAATTGAGAAGAAAAATCAAGTTTTCCATTGTAGATCAACCCCCAGCCAGGTGTGGTGCTGCACACCTGTAATCCCAGGACACTGGGAGGCTGAGGCAGAGGGATCACAGCTTCATGCCCACCCTGGGCAATTTAGCAACTTAGCAAAACCCTGTCTCAAAATGAATAAAGTTTTAGAAGGGCTGGGAGTGAAGTGCCAAGGCCTCAGATCCAAGCCTCAGCACTGCTACAAACAAACAAAATAAGCAAACCCAAAGCTCTGCCTGGACAGGAGCTTGACTGTCTGACCATAAATGGGAGAGAAGATGACAGAGCAGTGAGGCTTGGAGGCCGCAGCCTCCTGTGTCCCTCAAGGAGGAAAGACATCCTGACCGGAAACAGGCTGGGCATCGACAATGTCCTTCTTCTTTACATGCTGTTTCTTTATGGTGTGGGTTACATCAGTTTGCTTGGATTTTGAAAACAGTTCAGGGAGGCAGCCCTGTCTAGCAGAGGTAAGAAAGTAGTGTGGGTCTCTCTGATATCTTGATGTCATTCTGAAAATAAAAATAAATTAACTATGTAGGGAGTCATTTTTATTCATATGTGTTTTTATTTTGAATCTTTTCCATCTAGATCCAAAGGGAAAAACGGGATGAGGTTTTAGTTATTTTGTGGTGTTTTAAGAAGTCAGGATTCTCACTAGATATTTGCTATGGACCCAGGGTAGGCAGAATAATGATGCCCTGCCCTGTTTACAACTTACTCCTGAGGACCTGTGAATGTGTTACCTAATGGCAAGAGACTGCAGGTACAACTGATGCAAGAATCTGGACACTGAGGGACTGTTCTGGATTATGAGATTGCCTTAAAATGATCACAGGGTGTTGTCAGGGGTGGCAGGAGGCCACCACTCCACGGTGGAAGCAGAGTTCATTTCTTAAACCACTGGTTCTGTGGTAATTTGTTGCAGCAGCAAAACAAGCTAGAACAACCCTCTGGAGGCAGTTGGCTCTGTGACAACCTGGACGCACAAATGCACACTAAAAGCGATACCAAGGGTGGGAACAAGACGAGAAGTGCCGTTGTGCAGGACTGCGGAAGGTCCTGGACACATTAAAAGTAGAGCTTCTTTGTGATCCTGCTACTGCCGTCTACCACTGGGGTGTGTGCAAAGGAAATTCACCAGGAAGGCACAGTGCCGTCGACGTGCCCAGGTGCATCGCGGCCTCAGCGGCCCAGCAATGGGACCTCTGCAGGTGTCACTGGAGGGGAGAGGCTGAGGGACACCCGCGCATGGACATAGCATGAAACTGCAGCTACAGCGGGGAGCAGAGCTCAATGTTTGCAACAAAGACTATAATGTTAGTGAAATGAGCCAGGCATAGCAAGTCAAATGCTGCATGATCTCACTCACATGTGGGGAATAAAAATAGCTGATCTCAAGGAGAGAGATTCGGAGAGTGATTACCAGTGACGGGAGAGGAGAGTGGAGGGAGGGAAACGCTGACGAGTGAGTAGCAAAGTATAATTAATTGTCGGAAGAATGAAGCTCTGGGTCTACAGCAGAGCAGGGTGACCGTAAATCACAATAGACCCTGCCACTTTCACACAGCTAAGAGAAAGACTTTTGAATATCTTCACATAAATAAATGATCCATGTTTGAGGATGCACATTTTTTACCCTGATGTAAATGTTACACAATGTGATGCTGAGGGTGTAACTTGGTGGTAGAGAGCTTTCCTGGCTTGTTGTATATCCTGAGTTTGATCTCAAAAATACTAAACAATAAGTAATAAATAAATAAAGCGATGTATACATGCTTTAAAACATCACATGGTGCCCCTGAATATGTATAATTGTAATGCCTCTGTATATCAGTTAAAATAGATTCAATCAAAATTTAATTAAAGTGAAATAAAAAGCCATGTAGTAAACACAAAATCTAAAATGTCAATAATACTTCTTTAAAAAGTTAGTAGTGAGCATTGAGAACCTAGCTGAAGACTAGGAAGAGATGGAAATAGTGCTCAGCATCTAAAGGGCAGGGGGAGAGAAGAGCTGAGCTTCCCCTGGTGCCAGCAGCAGGGCCTGAAGAACAACAGCTGGGGAGCAGAAGCCTGAGCCAGGAGCAGTGGACGGGTCTCTGTGAGTGCGCTGCAGTCAGCCCAGGAGCCAACTTCTCAGCAAGCGCAGGAAAGGCTCCAGGGAAATCACACACAAACTCACACACACACTCACACTCACACTCACACACGTGTGATCAAAAAGTATGGCACTTGTTTTAATTTTGAACTCTTCGGTACAGTAAAAGACACGCTGCTATTAATCCCCTCACCATCTGCCCCTCACTTCGTACACACTCATCTCACTGTTCCTGCCGCTCCCTGCAGCAGCTCTGGAGTCCTCTTTCGGAGGGTCTTTAGTTGTGCAGCCTTTGCCGCCTCGATGTCCTGAATGGATTCAAAATGTTCCCTTTCATTTTGACTTTGGGGAAGACCCGGAAGTCCCATCATACCAGGCCCAGTGAATAAGGCAAATGAGGACACACACTTGTTTCCCCGTGGGTGGTGCTGGGCAGCAGCATCGCCATATGTTCATCACGCCTCGGGAGACACCTATGAACGAAACTTCCAGAACTTCTCCAGAAAGTGGCACGAACAATGGTATGCATGTGTGGGAAGCAATGGGTATTTCGCAGGGGATCGGTGACAATGTGTCTTTAATGATAATGATTTGTTTGAAATTTAAATATTCACGACATAATTTCATCACTCCATATATATATATATATACACACACACATACATATATATATACACATTCATACATACATATTCAAATATACCACAGAAAAGTGTAATCAGACTGTAATTTCTCTTTCAGCCAAATTATGATATAATACAATCCCAGCATCTTAATCATTGATGAAAAATTATATGGCAATAAATAAACTCAAAAAAGAAATAGAATGCAAAACAGTATTTGGTGAAGATTTTGACCAAATAGAATTTGATGAAAATACTTTCATATTCTTAATTGATGAATTAAAAGAAATGACAAAACATAAAAATGACTTTGTTGTAAAAGTGAATTGAAATTCACTCCTCAGGGAAGAGGGAGTTAAGAGGAAAAACCAATAAGCCTGAGTTTGTGATTGTGTCTGTAAAGGTCAGTAATACCATGCAGCATTTTTGGACCTCTTTAAAGTAAGAAGTGTATATAAAGACCATTTTAGAATATGCTTATTTATAATGATCCATGGAAACAATGTCGCTCTCTGGGAAAGCAAACAACCTACACTCCTACCACACATTATACAGCAAGTGCACTCTAAATGAGTCAAATCCACCCAGTCACCTTTGTTGTTTAATAATCTTTGTTACCATCACCTGTGTGCAGACACTCGCTGTACCTGGAGATGCAAGATAGAGCTTCTACCGCATGCTACAGAGGGAGAGAGAGAAATACGCAAATCTACCATGATGCAAGGCAGTGTGATATGAGTGGATACACACTGGGAGGAAAATAATTCAGAGTTAAATGCCACGGAAGACTCTAATCGGTGTGCGCAGGAATGTTCTTACTCAGGAGGACGTGGAGCAGATTCCAGAAGGAAGCGATGAGCCCGCTGTGAGAGCCTCCTGGGAGGACAGGTGGAACTGGACGGTCCCAGAGGCGGAAGGAGCTTGGGGCCCTGGGGCAGAGGAGCAGCGCGGTGAGGTGGCCCAGGAGCTGGTGCGGAGCTGGGACCCCATAGGCACAGGGTCATGGGCTGGGTACCTCTGGAGGGATTTGTGGGTGGTATGAACACCAGGGCTAGGAGCTGGGCACATAAGTAGGCAGGGCGCACCTGGCTTCCATACTCCACAGAGCTGAGTGGTACCAAGGTGCGGGTTTGTAGGGCTTTGGACAGACGCCTCACCCCCAGGCTTAGACCTTCTCCCATCACCCTCAGGCCCAGACACTGCCATGCCCAAGCCCCTCAGTGCTGCATGAGGAAGGGAGCCTACTCATCCAAGAAAGGCTTCAGGATAGACCTCCCTCCAGGACTGAGCGCTGGGAATCTACATTGCTCTGCTCACTTCCTGTCAGTTAGGCTTGAACCTAACAATCTGCATGGAGTCGCTATCTGTGAGGACGGGCAGCCCTCCACAGTGGGTGGGTTGTGAAGGGAATGTTCCAGTTTCCTTTGCTCCCTGGATAAAAGGAACTTCGAGAATATCGCCTTGTACTTCCATTTCACTCCCTATTTGAAGCCTACTTTTATTTGCTAGTCTGTATCATAGTTGCAGAATTCTTTTCTACTTATTATTGTGAATGCTTCACTTTCTTTCCCAGTGTGAAACATTTCTAACAGCAGAAACATCTTCTTTGGCTTTGATGGTCTTGTTAATACTTTCTTCAACTGCAAACTTGCTCAGAGCTGGTGTGAAAGTCATTGGACGGGGAAGGGGGTCATTGGGAACCACACACAGCAGCTTCGGCCACCAACGGGCTCACAGCAGACCAGAAATAGGCGGGGCCCGTGGCTGATGAGTCACCATGGATGTGGGAGAAAGGGGGAAGAACTGCTCCAAACTGAGGTTCAGAGAAGGCTCCCGAGGACACGAGCAGCAAAGGGAGAAAGGAAAAGGAGTAACTGCGGTATTCCCAGCAGCGTTCCTGGGCAGTTAGGGAGGGGCAGCCACATTAAGGAGCAGCGTGGAAGCCGAGCTTTGAGACCACAGCACCCTGTGGGGGAAGCGTCAGAGCTGGGCTTCTGCCCCTGAAACTGGAAATTGGACGCAGAGGATGAAAGCCATGCAATTTTGTTGTCCGAGTATTTATATTTGAACATTCAATTAAATAAAACTGGTTCTACTTTTCTATTTTAAAATGTTAAATAAGGAACTTTTGCACCTTTATTTTAAAGAAACATTTCCATTGTTTTCAAGAAAAGTTGATGCCCCTGAAGGCAGATGTTTATTTCTGAATTTCTCTTGGTGAATGTGATACAACAGGGAGCAATGCCACCTTCCCATGTGTCCTCCTGTCTGTGGGAATCAGCAACTCAGGCGCGAGAGCCCTGGGGAAAAGGTACCAGCTTAAAATAACAGGTGTTTATCACCAGGGGATGCTGAGACCAGACCGGAGCAACTGGTCACAGTCAGTCACCTCTTGGCCATTCAAAATAAGACATTCTTAAAATATGTCAGGGTCTAGAGTGCTTATTTCATTGCATTATAAAACAAAAGCCAAAATATACTTTTACTGTTAGAAATAATTATTTCAGTAGTTATATAACGTATGGGGGAGAGGTTCTTAAGAGTTTGCCTATACATTGCACCTGTACCTATGCGCATAAGAATGTGGACGAATGACAGGAATGCACTTTACCTGATTTAAATGGTCTTGTACACAGGTGTCTATGTGCTGACTCCACTGCACGAGGCAATGCTGTTTTCCACAGGAGGAGTGGAAATGAGCCTCCTTTGCCTTTGATGGTTTGGGGACACTGGACACATCCCTTGCATGGTCCGTGGCCCTCGTGGCCATGGTGGGAGTCTGGTGGGTGCCACTCTCCTGGCTCCCGGCAGGAGCATGGCCCAGGACCCCCTTCCACCCCCAGCCATACTTTCCACTATGTCTCTGTTGCTATTGAAGCCAAACTCTGACGTGCTTCATAAATTTTTGGATGAACTTGAACAATGTGAATTCAAAAATTAATGAGCTTGGGTTAGCACTCTCCCGGGGCGATCTGTGTTTATGTGCTTAACACATCAGACCCGTGACCCATCCCGATCGTTTTCGTTGCATTACTGCAAACCCGTGATCCACACAGGTGCAGTGCAATTAGAGATGGCTCCAGACAACCAACTCCACAGTCCTCATAGCCTCCTTCCACCGCTCAGCAAGGCAAGACCCTGGGGCAAAGGATGAAGAGAATCATCCCTGGTAAGTTAGGCAAGCCCCTGCGGGTTTTACTATGACATCACATCTAAAGCAAAGACAGAACACTGCAATGCACCGAAAATACACCTTGGTGTTTCATTAGCAGGAAACAGGGAGACACATCTTTTTCCAGTGCCAAAAGGACCGTGGAGGAAGCAGATGAAAAGAAAGATGGGTGATCCCCATGCCCGGCTCCTCATGAGGAATGCAGTTGCTGTGTACTGCAAATGCGTATCAATCAAAGTTAACATTTCAAAAATAATGCAATAGTGCAGGCGAAGTGTCAATGTGAACAAGACACGATCAGTCCTCCTCTACCCCCTTGGTGTTTAGGGACTGGGGAAAGGAGGGAAAAACACAACTGCAAACACCTAGCTACTTCTGAAAGAAAATCTGGAGAAGGACACACAAATGGACAGCTTAGCATAAAGCTGCAGTGACAGTCACCCCACACACACAGGCAGGATTGGGCTATGGCATGGCCTGTGTCTAAGCCTTGTGCAAGGAAGTTGAAGCCAAATCTACTGAAGAGATTGGTGGAAGTCATCAGCTTCATCTGGGAACTGTCACCATGCAGTTTCCTGAGTTCTAACAATGCCACTTCTGGGGCTCCCTTGAGATGTATTTGTGCGCAGACTCGTGAAGGCAGCAAGACCAAACAGGCTGAGCAGTCAGTCAGAGGGGCATGCAGAGGAGAAGCACCCACTCGCAGCCTGGGGTGATTCCTGCCAGCATCCTCAGCCCTGTGCTCCCAGGGTTACAGATCAGCGCGCAGAGCAGGCGTGCTCAGCCCAAGACAGGGTGAGCTGGCGGGTAACACTGAATGGGGCCCTCCGGGGCTCAGGGTATGAGAACTGTGGGTCCTGACTGCCAAGCAGATTTCCTCCCACCCAGAAAGGGAAAGGAATTCACAAAGTTACCAAAAACGGAGCAGGAAGCTTTATGCTTTCATGTGATCCCATCTGTTGATTCTCAGTACTGTGACTTCAAGAGTCTTACTTATTTTGCCTTCCAGCAGATTATCAGCTGGATCTGTCTAACATGTAGACCTTTGATCCAGCTTGATTTTAGTTTACTACGTAGTGAGGTATATAGGTCTAGAATGGATGTTCTGCATGCCGGTGGCCCGTTTTCCTGACACTATTTATTAAAGAGGCTATCTATCCTCCAGTATCTTTTTGGCCCTTTGTCAAAGTTCAAGTATTTGAATGTGCTGGGGGTGTTTCTACCTGCTCCATTCTGATCTTCATGTCAGTTTCTGTGCCAGTTCCATGCTGTTCGTATCAGTCACTACAATATCCTTCCAACTCCAGTATTGGAGTACACTCTGCTTTCTTCTTGTGACCAAGGGTCGGTTTTGCAATTCTGGGTCTCTCCTGGTTCCATATAAAGCTCATGATTGTTTTCCCTGGTTCTGTGAAGAATGCTGCTAGTATTTGGTTGGAATTGCATTAAATCTTTTTATAAATTTTGAAAGTGTGTCCATTTTGACTGTATTGGTTTTGCCTATGCACAATTGGGACAGAGTGAAAAGACAACCTACAGAACGGGAAAAAATTTTACCAGCTATTCCTCAGACAAAGGATTTATATCTAGAACATATAAAGAACTCACAAATATTAGATCCCTCAAAATAAGAAACCCAATCAAAAAATAGGCAAATGAAATGCATAGACAGTTCACAGAAGAACAAATGCCAATAAATACATGAAAAATGTTCAATATCACTGTCATCAGATAAATGCAAATTAAAACAACACAGATTTCATCTTACCCCAGAAAGTATGGCCATATCTTAGCTATTTTCTTTCTCACTACACAGAACACCTGACACGCACAACTTAAAGGAGGACACGTTTACTTTGTTCACAGTTTGCAGCGGTTTCAGCCTATAGCTTGCTGGCTCCAAGGCAGGGCGGCAGAGAAAATGGGGCTGGCAGAGGAGAAGCACCTCTTGGCAGAGGGAAAGTGAGAGAGACCGAGGAGGAGCGGGAAGAGATGGCCCCACGCCAGGCCCACCTGACCACCTCTTCCACGCAGATTCCACTTTCTAACAGCAAGTCCACTGTACTCTCCGAAAGCCAGTCGCCTTCCAAAAGCCCAACCTATGAGCACATAGGACTCTGGGTACATTTTAGATATAAACCATAACAGGCCATCAAGAAATCTAATAACAACAAACGCTAGGGAGGCTGTGGGAAAAACGGAGCCCGTCCCATTGTTGGCGGGAGTGTAAACTGGTACAGCCACTATGGAGTCACTATGGAGAGTCCTCAAAAGGCTAAATCTAGAAATTCCATTTGACTTAGCTATTCCCTTCTAGGTATTTTCTCTAAGAATTAAAGTTGTCATGCCACAGTGATCCACGCACACCAGTGTTCATAGCAGCACTGCTCATAAGAGCTAAATCTTGGAAGTGAGCTATAGTGCATGCCCATCAACAGATGAACAAATGATGAAAGTGTGTATCTGTACAAAATGGAGTGCTACTCTGCCACAAACAAAAATGACTTGAATCATACGTAGGAAAACAGATGCGCCTTGAGAACTTAATGTTAAGTGAAATAGATCAGCTTAAATGTTGTATGGTTTCTCTTACATGAAAATCCCAGATTGTAAATAAAGAGTAAAATAAAAGAACCAATAGGAAGCAGGGGTTAGATCTTTCTCAGATGGGAAGGGAGAGATGAAGGACATGGAAGGAGAAAGGGTGAGGGAAGGAAGGGGATGAAAAAGGAACGAAGATGAGTCATGCATGTGCACCCGCTGCACACAAGGAGCGTAAACATCCTGGGCTGTGAACATGAGCTACTGAGAAAGCAGCACACTACAACTCTAGCTGTTGTCTTAATTTTGTGAACAGAAAGACTACATCTGGGAAATCATTTGCTGTTTACTCAGATGACTTCGCAGTGTTGCATTGCATGGACTGTGATCCAGACTTAAAATGACAGCCATTTGCTCATCACAACCTTGCAGGACAAAATGTTGAAGAGACCACGAGTGCTGTTAAAGCACACACCAAACACCCCACGCTCCAGAGTTCATTCCTTCCCAAAGTCTCCCTGCCTTTCTGGCTCCTCAGACTTGAATTATTTTCAGGAAATGCTCTATGCATGCAAGGGCTCTGTGTTATCCGTGTGTCAGCTCACGGTGTGTGCCTTTCATTACAGCAAATTTGTGCCCTTGTTAGCTTCTAGTTGTTAAACACACAAACACTTCTAACTTGAAACATTATACCCTTGAAATAAAGATTTGTGCCTGGGGCTGCTGATTTCCCTCTTGCTGTGGACGTTCCCTTCCAAGCACATGTGTGTTCATGTGCACGTATGTATTATTTAGCAGTAGAGAGGACTGAACTCGGGGCCTTCTAACTGAGCTGCATCACCAACCTTTATAGTTTTTTGCTTTAATTTTTGACACAGGGCTGCACTAAGCCACTGAGTTGTTCAGGCTGTGCTAGAACTTCCGATCCCCCTGGACAGCTGCCCGGAGCGCTGGGCTGACAGCCGGATGCCAACACACCCAGCTATGTGAGCACCAGCTTAGAAGCCATGGAGAGAAAGAACTTTGCACCTAAATTTTACCAGTAGGTTTTCAAGCCTTTCCGAATGTGCAGCTGAATATCAGAACATGCGCAATTTATTTTCATCGATGATATACAAAAATTGCTTTTTTAAGTCTTTGCTTATAAAATGGAACCAGCAGTGGTAACACTTTTTTCTTTGTGGATAAACGTAGGTGGAAGTATGTTCATTTTCTACTGATTTTGTTGTATCACCGCAAAGTCCTGTGGGGACCTTTATTACCAGTGTTCCTGATCAGAAATGCAGGCAGACTGTGATTCTGACAGCAGCTCAGGGTCAGCGGCAGGAAGTAGAGTGAGATCACGATCACGGAGAAGCCCAGGTCCTGGAGCTAGGCGGACGCCCGCTTTCTTCTCTTGTCCTTTTCCTCTTCCCTCCCTCCCTCTCCTCCCCTCCTTTCTCTTCCCTCCCCTCTTTCTGCCCCGCCTCAGCCTCCTAGCCTGCTGGGATTTACATCCACACACCTCCACACTCAGTGATTCCCTGCTTTCTCCATGCAGCCCACTGGACACCTCTTCCACTCCTAGAGCTGACCCTCGGGTCCCAGGCGAGTGCCATTTCACAGCAGAGCAGTTATTTCTGGAGAACAGCAGGCACTGCCAGTCTGAGAGCAAGTAGTCCTGACAGGGCAGGGTGGGCCCAGGGGGTCCCCGCGTTCCACAGGGCTCTGTGGCTTCGGGCCTGTGGTTTGGGGACCTTCCCAGCAGCAGCAGTTCCCAAGTCTCACTGCAGCACAGACCAAGCTGCTCTCCCACCGACTGCTGCGTCCCACAGGCCCGGCCCTCTGCCCTCCACTCGTGCTGGACCTGGGCTGCCTGTCCCTTGCCCTCAGTGGGCCACAAGTGCCTGAGGCCCTTCCCTTGCTTACAGACGATTCTCCAGGCAACTCCAGGTCCTGACTCAAAATAAAACACGAGAAAGGGCTGGGGCTCAGGCTCCGGGTGTGTGTAGTTTTGGTACAAACAGGGAGGGCTTCGCTGTGGACGGAGGAGATGTCAGGGACCTGGGGAGCATGGGGCTCACAGGGCTCAGTCTCAGTGCTTTCAGGCCCCCAGGGGCTATGAGAATGTGCACCCTCAGCCCTCACCGTCAGAGGTCCTTACTAAGCAACATCACTTGTGTCTTACTGCCCAGGCAAAGGGCACAAACAAACCAGGGATGGAGGCCCACACCTGCAATTCCAGCACTCTAGGAGGCTGAGGCAGGAGAATCAAAAGTTCTCGCACAGCCAGGATATTTTCTGACTTACCAAGATACTGTTTCAAAGTAAAAAATAAATAAAGGGCTGGAGATGTAGCTCAGGGTAACAGGTTCCTAATCCTGGCAGAAGGGTCAGGCTAGAATTAGCCAATGGGCTACAGTGTCAGTGGCTGTCTTTAAAAACCTGCCCAGGGCAACAGGAAATATGTGTCATCTATTTGGAAATCCCCCCTGTAAGTTTGGAGGCTTTACCTTCAGTTCATTCACACATCCTTTCCTTCCTTCGGTAAAGTGTTAGTGTGCATGTGCAGTCTGGTGGTTGGGCAGTGCAACTCTGAGGCTGACTCTGGAGGTACCAAACTCTGGAAATCTATCAGGGACAGGGAGACTCCAGGAGAGCAGAGAGAGGCTTCTGAGAGGACTGTGGGCTACGGCTGAAGGAATGGACAGGAAGCGAGAACGGGTACAGGGGACAGCCCAGTGAAGAAATCTCCATTATGAAATTTCCACACAAAATAAAACACGAAACAAGACTGGAAGGTAACACTGCTCCTAAAATTAATTTGTTAAGGCTGGTGAGGCATGGCTTGGACAGGAGAAAAAGCAGAGGGCTAGGAAAACTCTAAGAAACTCACTGGCAGGGGACATGAGAATCACCCCAGGATTCCCAGTGACACACACAGTCCTGCCCACCAGCAGGCTGTGGAAAGCCCTCCAGCACCCAGAGGGGGGCAGTGAGCAAGGTGGGAATGGGGCTCTGCTTCCAGCCCCCAGATGAGGGCTGTGCCGCTGGCTGCGCTGCTGGTGGAAAAGATGAAGGCGAGGAGAACACGCCAGAAAGGTGCAGAAGGAACTGACTGGAAGCCGTCCACCTTGCGCACAATTACACAGTTGGAGGGGGGGAGGGGAGCAAGCACGAAGCTGCTCTTCTGACCAGGCTACAAGGAGACAATGGACAATACCACAGGAGAAATCAAGGGGCCCGGAATAGGAATTCCAGCTGGAATGCTGGGTTTGAGGACATGGATAGATGCTCGGGTAACAGCAGCAGTGGACAGTAGGGTACAACTTGTGCACTGTCCAGAAATAAGCAGGGCACAAGAACCATCAATGAGTGCACCATAATGAGAGTCCCTAGTTGGCTAGCTCCTCAAGAAAGCACATAAAATATCAGTGTATCCAGGACTGGCCTCTGAGAAATGCTAGAGTTTAGGGGTAATGTAGAAACAGGAAGCCTGGCTCAAAGCTGCCTCCTGAAGCTGACTAGAGATGCACACCAAGGAAGACAGCAGGCGACCGGCAGCACGAGGGCTGGGAATGGAATTCAAGGTCATGTGAGGCCAGAGTTCAGCTGCCTAACTGGGCCTGTGAGGCAGACCTGTCTGACATGTGAGCTCAGTGCTGATGCATTTACATGAAATCATTATTCTTCCCCTGGAGCATGAGGATGGATGATTGGAAGGAAGTAGGAAGACAAACTGCCCCTGGGCTGTGGATCATACACGGAGGGAGAGTGGGCGGGGGAAGGTGTTGACTCCACAGCTTTTTCGACCACGGGAGACCCCTCCAAGTGATTGCTTTTGCAACTCTCAGAATTCCAGGGGGAAACCAGGTAAAGGTCTTAGAGCCTGAGACTAACAGATGTGCTGAAAGAGGGGAAGATGCTGCCATACCTGGAGGAAAGTGAGGGCAATGTGCTTCAGAGAGTAAGTAGGGGTGGACTAACCTGGGGGAGACACTGTGGCACTGGGCGGGAGGAACAGGGCTCCACTCTCAATTGTTCTGTGCCTGTTCTCCTGATCCAAAATGGATATAAATAGATACACACATTCTTATTAAACAGAAGTAGGTACACATATACTTACTTGTATTATGTGATTTAAAATTTCCAGGGACAGTGGGATCCTTAATTGTGATAAGTCACCCTAACTTGATGAAGAAGAGCCTAGCTGGTAAGCAAGCTCTGGCTTTGGCTATGGATGATTGACTTGTGTAGCAGCACACTGGGGGAAGGCCCACTCCAGATGTGGGTGGCACCAACCAATTGGCTTGTAGCCTGGACAGAATTAAAAGGGAAAGAAGGAGGAAGTGCTGCCCTGCTCCAGTCATCACCATTGTCTTTGGACTTTGCTCTCCAGGTTCTTCAGCTTCCAGCACAGATTCTTTCCTTTCTGATGCAAGCTCTTCTGCCTTGTATTGCAGCCTTGCTCTGGTGACTCCAGTGAGCTTCCAGGCCCTCCACCTCTGACTTCTCCTGGGCCCTCCAGGTCTCCAGGACTACACAGGCTGCCATTTTGGATTCTTCTGCCTCAGGCTCCACAGATGGCCTGGGGATTTTCAGCCTTGATCCTGTAAGTTGGCCTGATAAACCCTTCTGTATATTTGTACATGCATTTATATGAATCTGCTCCTCTGGAGAACCCCATCAAATACAAATGGAGTTCAACAGAAAGGATCTAATGAGTAATGATCTCAAATGTCACCTCTGACAGAAAACAGGAATAAACATAAATGAGTCCATTGAGTAACCACACAGCCAACAGACACAGGGACACTATGGGCTTCCAGCAGACTCCTGTGGTCCCCAAGTGCCTGGGTCCTCTGCACAGTGAGCTGTCTCTGAGGATGCATTCGAAAGTCTAATTTTACCACAGAAAATGGGTCATTACCCTCCATGGAGCCTGTAGAAGCTTTAAAGGTTTTCTCTGGGGCAGTCTGTGGGACTCTGCATAGACTTCTCTGTGGCACAGATTCTGTCTGCATCTTCATCCAAGTAAACAGAAATTCAAGGCCAAGTCTCCCCTCCACGTGGCCTGGCTCTCTGCCTCCGCTTTCTGTCTCTGTTGCTGGGATTAGACTTTACCTGCCCACCCACAGCGGGGGATCCATGGCACCATCTTCCCTTGCTCTCATCCTGGGCCCCAGTGCCCAGACCGCAGCCACCTTCACCCACTGCAGGATCTGCCTTCCAGGCTCTGCTCACACCTCATGGCCAGAGTCACTGTGTAGGAGATGCTGTAGAGACCGTTTTTGTCTGATTTGGGCTATGGAGAGCTGAGCCAGAGAAGAGGATCTGAATGCTGGGCAGGCGGTCAGAGCTGAAGCCCCACTTAGTGTGAAGGGCTTCCTGAGCCACTTCACAGAGGGTCCCAGAGAGCAACCACCCTGCCCTGTGTCCTGGGCACCATGCAGATGCTCTTGCCGGCACGCAGAAGTTCACCACTTGTCCCTTCTGACATGACAGCGACTCACGTAGAAAGAGGCCATGACTGTCTTTCTGAAGGGGAACAGAAATTGATAATAACAGAGGCGAGGCGACATAGCCTTGAAAGTGGCAGGCAACTCCTGTCCCATTTAAATGCGTGATATGATCTACAAGCTACGACTGACAAATGTGTTGAATGTTTAAATAAAAAATTATTATAGTAAAAGACACATCGCCATGAATCCCCCTCAGAATCCTCCCCTCACTTTGGACACACTCCTCCCATCCTTCTTTCCACTACCTGCTGCATTTAGGGAGTCCTCTTTCCTCAGTGGCTTTAGCTACACTGTCCTGGCTGCTTCAAAGTACGAATGAATTCAAAACTTACCATTCATGGTCACTGTGACTTCGGGGAGAGCCAGAGTGGCATGGTGCCAGATCCGGTGACTGAGGTGCATGAGGACACAGCATCATGTTTTACAAACCTGCTTCCTGTGGGATGACACATGGGAGCAGCAGTCACCATATCTCTGATCACACTTCATAGAGACACTCAAGACAGAGGACTCCAGACCCTCTTCAGAAAGTGGCAAGAAGTATGAGAATAGTGTGTTTGAAGCAAGGCAGAGTATTTTGAGGATAATTAATGGCAATATGTCTTTTACTGTAATAAAGTTTTATTTAAACACACATTGTATTTGCTGATCAGCCCTTGTGAGTATCTGCTTGGACTTTTGAAGGGCCACATACTTGTGACTAACATTCTGTATCACCAGATTAACCAGTGATGCTTTAACAAGCAGAGAGGGAACTGGAGACACCACATGATTCAGCAGGGTGCCAGGGCCCCTGCGCTGTGAAGGCCTAGTGTGCCAGCTTGCCTGGGAGAGAGCTCAGGGTTCGGGTGGACAGAGAACTTCTGAGTTACCCTGATCACCTTCAGAATGACCCTGGGTGACAGGCAGCAGTCGGCATTGATGTCACAGGACATAGCCCTGTCCTGCCTTGCTTTCTCTCTGCATAATTAAATTTTTCCCTGGTTGTTCTGTGCCCCCACGATACGTACACCTGTAAGCCTTCTTCAGGATGACCCTCAGCCTCATTCACACACTGTACTGCTGTCATCCTAGTGGGGCAGGATGTGCATTCCTGTCACTTCCTGTCTGCTGGAGTGGAAATTCAGAAACTGGCAAAGAATAACTGATCAGGAATTAAAGTTCAATGGGCCATCCATCGCCAACAACATGAAGAATGTCCTCATGAGTTTAGAGGAAAACAATAGCAATTATATCTATCTACATACATACATATATATATATATGTGTGTGTGTGTGTGCGTGTTCAATCAAAAGAAATCCCCCCACTGTTGCTCATCTATGTGCCCTTATAAGTGACTCAACCCAGTGCTGCTGTCTCCAGTGCTGCTGGAAGGTGAGGAGGACTTTTATCTCCACAGGACAGGATTTACAACTCTGAGGTCCTAGAACTGTCAGTGTGGCTCTTTCTGGGACAAAAAAATGAGGTAGTGCCATTGGCAACTGACCATAATATGCATAAAATTATAAATTTATCCATCCCAAGATCCAAAGTCTAAGTTTCTATGCATTGATACAAGACTGTGGGGAGCAGGGTGCTGCTGCAGAAGGACCTGCTTGTGCCAGAAGTCCTCCTCCTCCTCCGCCTCCTTGGTGAACCCATGGCCTCCATCCCACTCAATGGCCTCTTGGTATTTCAATGCCTTGCAGTATTCCCTGAAAGCATTCCTCCGGACAGTTTGGACCATCTGTCCAGAGGGCTCCAATGATATTATTTTACTGTCATGGTATTTGAAGCTGCCTAGCAACTTATAGCTAAAATTTGGAAAGCGTCTACATGTGACTTCAGTCAGTTTGAAGCATCGGACAAAGATGTGAAATGAAAGACTGTGGAATACGTTGCAAACCAAGTAAGCAAGAAATTATCTTAGTCTGGGCAGAATTAGTTTTAATAAGGAAAAACCATCTAAACATTTCCGATGTCCAACAGTAAAATGAATCAGTGACCTTTTACCTCCAAGAACTTCTGAGCAGGCGAGATGCTGCAATTTTAAAACAGGGGTGCGATAAACAAGAGGAATGATTTGACGCATAAGACCAGGATGGCCAGTAGTGTTGTTTCCTCTTTGGAAGAGGAAAAACTAGTGGTTGATTTAGGAAAGAAGAAAGGTGAGAATTTAAACTTACCATTAGAAAGTGAAATACATAGTTATCAAGTGATATCAGGAGTTTAATAAAACATTGAGAAAATTTGTAGGTTAATACAACAGTGTATTCTTCCAACATATTGTGCCCACATAGGACTCTTATGAAAACAGTGAGTGTTGTGATATTTCAAAGGACACCTGCCTGCAAATTTTCTTGTTATTTCTTCAGAAATCTGGCTCTGTGGCATTTGGTACAGCTAAGACTCTGTCTGGTGAACCACCCAGGTGCCATGCAGAAGACTTCTGCAGTTCTTCCCATGTTCAGGCCTGGGCAGCGCGTGGCAGGGTGAGAGCTTCTCCATCAGCCAGGGGGACCCAGCAGCATACACTGACACAGAGACAAAACTGCAAGTGGATCTTGTGGGGAGTAGAGGGAGCAGCACTTGGAAAGTAAATGAAGAAACAGCGCTGAAGTATTTCGGGAAAGCATGAGGACTTGAACCTGCTGTGTCACCTACAGTCTCTCTACCCTGATGTGAGTAAACTGGCTCAGCATGCTGTTCTCTGGGGTGGGGAATTACTGCTCTTTTATATATTTACTGATTGCATTCGCTCCTATGTGACTTTCTTTATGCCTTAGCTTACTTATAGTTCCCATTTCAGAGTGTTTTTCACTTTTTTATCTTATACTTTCAGAAAAGTAGTTTTCCTGAAAAAAAAACGTACACTCTGATTTTGGTAACAGAACATAGAAAAAAAGGAATTACAAGATCTGACTATTGATTATTTTTTTACCTAATCATTTAAGATAATAGAGTAAATATCAAGACAAAAATTTACCTTGAAGGTCAGTTTTACAGAGAATGAGTAACTCTCTGGAGCTAAATTATCTCTAAAAATCATTCCATCATGATTTGTCTCCTGTCTTGTCCCATTTTTTTCTTCTAAGGGTAAAAAGAACAGCATTATAAATTTACATTGCATAAAATTGCATATAAATACATATCGTATCAGTGATTATTATAATTACACATAGAATTTCACATGTATGTAAAAGTGTTATAAATTGCACACACATTTGTGAACAGTACTGCAGCACTGGGGGAAGATGGGGTCTGCACACAGGGTTTCCTCACCAGCACAGACTCCCTCCTGCCTTGAGCCCCGTGCCTCCTTGGCTGGTCTCAGTGGGCACGTGTGGAGGGCCCTGCTGGAAGAGCGAGAAGGGGAGGTCCCTCATGCAGGAATGCTGGAAGCGCTTCATCACTGGCTGGAAGGCCTCACAACACCACCCGGAAGGGAAGATAGTGTTGCAGATGACAAAGACACTTGACCAGTGAAATCTAGGGTCTAAAAAAGTGGCACTTACTTTGCAGAAACTTGAAATATGTACATCTGTAAAAGGAATACAATGTTGTATGGAGGGGCCAAGTATCAAGAATATCTGAGTTTCGGAATTTCAGACTGTAGATTATGTGTCATCAATTTTTATTGAGTACTGACAGGCCAATTTCCTCATCAGTGTCTACCTGAGTAATTAGCATCCTGAATGTTTTACTCCCTGGGACACATAGACACACATTTACCTATAGAACGGTGCATGCATTCATATCTCTGTTTGTGTGCAAACACATTTTTATATAAATCTATTCTGCATATGTAAGTGTCCAAATAATGTCATTAGTTTATATTGAATTTCATTTTTATAAAAAGCTTGTTATACTGTATCCTTGCTCTTTTGTTTCCCTCTGGATGTTTTTAACTCAATATCATACTGCAGAAAGTTACTGGTCAGTGTTGTTGTAGAGGCAAATCATTCATTTTGAATGGAATGTGTTGCTCTGTTAAATAATTGCCATGACAAATGATTTCATAATCTACTGGCATGCAGATAGGTTTTTGGATTATTTCTGCACAGCCTGCTATGAACATTGTCTTACAGTTTGCCTTGATTTTTCTTGGCTTTCCATGTAGACATGGCATTGTTATCTCACACAGTGTATAAATTTCAATTATACTAAATAATGTCAAATAACTTCAAAAATTCCTCCATAAGTGATTTCATTAGTCTATATTCTAACAGGATTTTTAGAGACATTTTCATTTTTAGCATTTTCATGAGTGCAAAAGAATATTAGGTTCTAGGTTTTATTTGCCCACCCTGATTAAAAAGTATTTTTTAAAAAATTGTCTTATGTGTTCATTAACCTTAACTACTTGTGGTGCAGATGATATTAAACAGTATTTAATCTAATAAGTGTTATAGATAGGCTTTTCTTAATTCAGCCAAATGATACTATATCTTGTATCTTGAAATAAAGGTAAATAATAGATTTAGATTAATCAAAGCAAAAATATAGTGATGATAAATTTATTGAGGATTAGACATTTGAATTGAACTCCACTTAAACTACTTGTGGATAGAAAATTTTCATTCTCATTTGTAAAATATGATATTTCATCCTGATGATAGCCATTTCATCTTATATTATGTGATGTAAGAAGCCACAAATAAAATACTACTTTTATGTTTCTGCAGATGTTATTTTTTCTAATCTTATTCTTCTGCTAGGAGACATTTTGCATATGTCATGCAACATACATGCATTTTTCAGATATTTAAAGGACAGATATTACCTTCCATGCTTGTTCTCTTGATAAGCATAGGAATGTGTGTTGTTATATAACCTTTTCCATGTAGAATTAGTCAAGCAGAGATAGAGTGTCCTTTCTGCCAGACAGATGGGGATGGGTTTATTAAGACCCAGACCCTGCCAAGTGGCCAGGCTAGCAGCCTCCCGGTCAACCAGACAGGAGAAGGGCACTCAGCCTCCTGGGGGACAAGCTCAGGGACATGACTGGCCACAGTCTGAAAGCAGCAGGAGCAATTACCATCTGTTCGTGCCAGCAGCAAGTGGAGTAGCAAATTAAACGAAATCCAACTCACCTAACCTCAGGAGAAAGGCTTTCTATCTTAGGCTCTGTCTCACATCAAGTATTCTTTTGTTTTTAAACTGAGTGAGCTAAAAATAAGTGGAGAATGTGAAAAACAGGTGCTTTTTGCATTAAGTGAAAGACAAAATTGTTTACAGATATAACCAATGCCACAAAACAGAATATGTATAGAAGAATGAGCAGAAGGAGATGCATCCATCTCAGTGATTGCATCAGGACTGAAGGGTATAGTGATTTTTTTTTCATCTTTTTGGTTTAACAAACTTAGCAAAACCAACATGTCAGCAAGATTTGTGTCGTTGTCACTTTTGCTGTCACTGGGACAAAATTCTAAACACTCAAAACTTACAGGAGAAGAAGTTTATTTTGGCTCATGGTTTCAGAGGGTTCAGTTCATGGTCTGCTGGTTTCAAAGATGAAACATCATGGTGAAGGACATGACAGAGGAAAGTTGCTCATCTTATGGCAGCCAGGAATTAAAGACAAAAAGAAGGAGCTGAAGACAAGAATATGCCCTTCTAGGCCACACCCCAGTGACGACCTCCAACCAGGCCCCATCTCGTAACAGCACATTTAGTTTGAACTCATCAATGGATTAATCCATTGATAGGAATAGCATCCCCATGATCCACTCACCTTCCAAGGCTCCCTTCTGAGCACAGCAGCCTTTGGAGAGGGGGTATTCTAGATTGAAACCCTAAAGTGGCTCTTACAAAGCCTCTGTCTGTAGTTTGTGGAGAGATGTCTGTTCTCTGTCAGTCTTCCGCCCCGGGAGGGCACCAATCTGGTGAAATCTGATGGAATAAAGTCCACTCCAGTGACCACATTTTAACTTAAATCCTTCTGTAAGGGACTTAACTCCGAGTACAGTCACATTCTGATTATCTATTTCCGGGTTGGGCCCCAACACTGAATTTTCAAAAGACACAATTGAACTCACAACACACACACAAAGTCATTTGACTGTTATAATGGAGAAAATATAATAATCAGAAGGAAAATAAACTTGTTTTAAGAAAGTTTCAGTGTTGGGATATTGCAGATTAGCAGCAGGACAGTCAGTGGCATCTAACGTGACCCTTAGATCCAGGAGAAGCAACACCAGGAGCGGGAAGGGGTGAAGTTGGTGCTGAGGCATGCAGCTCTGGGCACAAGGACCCAGCACCTTTAATTAAGTCGGATCAACACACAGCTTGGCAGACGGAAGGGCTCAGACAAAGATTAGCACACACACACTCGAGAGTACAGAACTTCCTCTCTTTTTCTCTAAGGCCTTATCTGAATAACTGTAATCTAATGTATTTTTTGTATTTCAGTCCTTGATTTCTAAAGAAAATCAATCTCTGGAACTCAAACGCTCTACCTGGAAACTAGAGAAAATTTATGACAGATAAAAGTTTACACTGCATCAGTTCCTTTTTCTGTGTGATTTAGTACATATCATTAATATTCAAAGCTGACTTCTGTTGGATCCTTAAAGGAATTAGGTGATCACAATCTTTGATTGCATTGGTGAAAGACACACTAGCTGGAAATTCCCATAACAATTATAAAATGCAAATTCTGCAGCATAATATCAATTAAGGAAGCCCACTCCCCTATCTGGTCCTCCTCTTGAGACAAATACAGCCTCCCTTCAAACACATGAGGTGAATAGCGGCCCTGAGACACCTTTTACAAATGCCATCACAGGCAGAAATACATACATGGACTAGACAGGCTGTGGCCATATCTTCAGGAAAAAATGAAGGAAGCAGTTCTAAAAGTTATCACATACCGATAATTTGAAATTCATATGCATTGTCTTTCTTACATAAACAAAATATGTTAGATTTATAGTTCGAACACAGTGACTAAAATTCGGTATTTATTCTTTCAACACCTGGAAACCAAGACAAAAAGGGAAAAGAAAATTCAGCTCTATTTTTATAACAGGAGAGGAATTGAGAAGGTTTCCTTTGGCAAATCTGGACAACTTGCTGTGTGGCTCTGGACTTCCTACTTCCCAAAACTTCTTCCAAGTCAGACCTGGACAAATTCTGCTATGAGAATAAGTAGAAAAAAACTGGATTTTTAAGAAAGGGGAGTAAAGAGCTTGTATATGACAAAAACAAAAAGGGAAAAGTGTGGAAGAAAGGAGAAAAAGTACAGGCAAGCCTATCAACATGGATGAAAAAGTATATTTTTAAGGTAAACATGCAAACTTAGGCTCCTAAATATAATGATGAATCAATCAATCACATCTATAGGTTAGACAGCAAAACAGATGCAGCCATCAGGAAACAGGGCAAAATATAGACAAGTGTTCAGTAGAAAGTGGTATAATGGAAAAAAATGGGGAAATTGATTCCCATGACAACAAATAAGAAAAAATACTAAAAAAATTATTAAATATTTGATAAGTACAGTAAAGGTAGATAGGTAAGCAGCAACTACTAGCGAAACAATTTAAAATAATTGCAGAGAAAAAATAGATGCATATTATATGCTAAAAATGTAAATCAGCACATTGAAAGGTAACTGTCCCAGGTTAGTCATGGGTCCATTATTCCATAAAATTGAAATATAGCCCAACACAAAAAAAATTCCATATTCTATGAACACACAGCCGGGTGAGTAATGTGTGATTATCACCTCATGTGAGAAATGAAACGCAACTAGTGTCCTGATTTTTCACTCCTCTTTAGCCCTCTGTAATTACAATACATGAGCTTAGTAGCACCTATTTCTGAGATTTTTTAAGTGCACTTCTGTGGTAGCAAGGTATTATTTTGTGTTTTGCATCTTAATCACAAGTGTTTGGGGGATTCATGGTTGTTGTCACAACGTGCTCAGGTGTATTTCTGTTTATCACCATATACTATTCCCATCAGTGACTCTCTAGTAATGTATTTATTCATTCTAATTGTTCACAGCCATTTGGACAGATTTCAGCTATTTGCTCTTCCAAATACTAGACCCATGAGCATTTACATAGTCATGTGCTGTAGACATGTATGGATTTCTTCTGGTGATTTATTTAAAACAATAAGATATATAATCAGGAAAATATAAGCTACATTATAATTTCAGATAGAGTAAGAGCTTTGTGGTTATTACTGAAATCAATAATATGTGAGTAAAATATTGATTTCTTACAGTAATAAATTTTCATAAAAGTATCAGAAACCAACTAGGAAAAAAATTAATTCATAAAATTAGGAACAAAAGGCCACATTTTAAAATACATAATGTGCTCCTGCCAATTAATGTCACAAATGACCCTGAGAGGGATGAGTATGTGAACAGGTCGTCTTTCTGTCCGTTCCCCACCAGGGGGCATACGCCAAAGCACCACATCCCCAGTGCTGGGCGTGAGGGATCCTGGGAGCACAATCCACGCAGCTCCTGGGAATGCTGCTGCCGCAGTTCCGTGGGACCTACGTGAAGAGTGATTTATTACAGCGGTATTTGTGGTAGCAAAGTCTGCTCCCACCTCAAATGTCCACAATCAGGGATGCAGCTTCGAGAAACCTCCACACATTAGAATTCATTACACTTGATAGCAAAATATCACCAGTACACTACTTGATAAAAGTAGCAATTGGAGAATATTATACATAGTATGCTATCACTTTCATTATAGGAAAGAAAAAAATATACTGTCTGATTTTGCTTTTTTGTGAGTTATATAAAGAGAAGAAGAAATAAAAATTGATTATTTGTGTCACAAAAACTTGTGGCTGACAAATGGATAATCACTGCCTTTTATACTTTTGAACATGAGAAGTTGAAATATTAATTAACCTATATTAAGAAAACTATGAAAGTAGACTTACAGCTCACCCCTGAGGCTGTGCTAGACTGAGGGGTGGTATTCATCAGGTCAGCAGTTTATCTATCCATGCAGCGAGGCAGGCTCAGCTGCAGAATTCTATGCTTTCAGAGTGGTTCCATCACCAGACACTAAAGAAAACTCCACATCAGATTATTTGATTCTTAGTAATAATAATAAAAGTGGAGTTCTGACATCAATTGTGAATGACCTCAGGGCAGAATGAAAGCAGGAGCCGTCAAACAAAATCAATTTAACTTTATAAGGAGAGCTCTGATACGTTCAGAGCGGAAAGGTCATTCTCTCAAGACAATGATTTCTTCCCTTTACAGAGTGGCGGCCGGCCCAGTCTCCTCTCCGCGTCTAAGCGTGGGCAGACGTGGAAGGAAAAGAAAACTCCAGGGAGTCAGAGCGGAGTGAGGCTTGCAGGAGGAAATAAAGCTGGATTGATCTTAATGAAGCTCGAAATAATCCAGCTTCTAAATCACACTTCCCTAATTACATAATTACATGTATTTATTATAAAATGTTCGGAAATAGAGAATGATAAAGAGAAATATATCATTCCTAAACTGCCACCAGTTTAAGACTGTCCAGTAAAATAATATCCAATAACAGCTAATTCCAGTAAAATTAATATGAAACAATCATAAACCTATAATTTATGATAATGTAGCATATATATTATCTTTTCATAAATTATGTAACAAATATTTCTGAAATGAATAAAATATTTTAAAACCACAATGTTAATATTATTTTCCATACATGTATAACTGTAATCTGTATCATCTTTTCTTTTGAGCACTCAGGTAGTATTTAATTTTCCCAGTCAGAAGTAAAAATTTGAATGATGACTTCACATTTGTATCTGTGAAAATCTAATTGTGATATTCAAATATCATAAAGGTTTCAAAATATTTTTACATAATCAGTGCAAATTAGATCTTTGAGAATCTACTATAGTTTTAGAGCAGATGCAAACACCTTTTCATACAGATACATGAGGTCTGAATATTTTCTTTGTGGGGGTCTGCTCAAATCTTTGGTCCATTTTTATTCTTTTCATATTCTTACTGTTGAATTTTAAGACTTTTGTATGTTTTAGTTCATACTCCATTATCTAATAGGTATTTTATAAAAATTTCCTTCTAGTCTGTGGCTTATATTTTTATTCTTTTGATAGTGTCTTTCACCAAAACTAGAGTGTTTTTATTTTAATCTCAATGATGTTCATGTTACCAATTATTCATTGCATCAATTGTAACTTTTTTGTTGCACCTAGAATGTTATCAAACAATCTCAAGTCATCTAGATTTTTTTCCTGTGCTATCATCTAGGAGCTTCACAGCTTTTTTCAGCATTTAGGTCCATGGTGTATTTTTAGATAAATTCTCTGTGAGTGCAAGGTCTACATCTCAATTTATTCCTTTGAGCGTGGATACACATCAGTTTCATTTGTTGAAAAGTCTGTCATTTGTTAATGGAATGGCCTTTGGTCCTCTGTCAAAGATGGGACCATTCAAGTTGTGTGAGCTTATTTCTGGGATATGCATTATATCTGATGGATTGAATTGTCTCTTCTTTCAGCATTTTCACACTGTTGCCATGACTAGTTCATAGCAAGTCTGAAAGTGAGGTAGTGTCCTTTGACTTCAGTTCTTTTTTATCAATTGTATTTGACAATCTGAGTCTTTTATCATTCCAAATAAATCAGAAACAGTTTCTCAGTATGCACAAAATAGCTAACTGGAATTTTATTCCAATTGTCTTGAATCTAAAAGTCAACTTCAGAAGAACTAACATCTTGGCAATAGTACTTCTACTCGTGATATGGAATGTCATCCCATTTATTTATTTATTTGAGTCCTTTCTTTAGAGCTTTGGCATTTCAATCATGTAAACCTGCCATTAAGTTTGGTAGACTTAGAGCTAACTGTTTATTTTTAGGAGGTGTTCCTACAAATGACATTGGGCTTTTACTTTGAAATTCCACTTTATAATTGCTAGTAGGAAAGCAACACATTTTTGTTAACTTGTATCTTGTAACTTTGCTACAGTTGCTTATTAGCTCCAGCAATTTTATTTTTGCTGCTGTTCTTTCAAATTTTCTACACAGAAAAACATGTTACCTATGAAGAAAGACAGTTTTATTTCTTCTGTGCCTACTTACTAATTGTTTCCATTTTTGTCTTAATTATTGCTGGTCTACTAGCAAGATACTTTAAAGATGTATTTAGAGGTGATGTCTTTGCCTTCTCTCTGAGCAAAACACTTACTTTTCCCAAAGTTCTTATTTATACTTGATTTTATTTTTTAATACATATTTATGGACAGGAACATTGTTATGCCACTTGCTTTTTCTGTGCTGGAAGTTAGGCATATTCATATGTCTGCATTCACCTTGTCTATCACACAGTTTAATGAGCAGCCTTTGCATCAGCAGAAGTCAGGCTTTTGAAGAACTGCTAAAAATAACTTAAAATGCCAATATATATTCTACCTGATAATTTTAACATATATAGGTATTATAAGAAGAATTTTATAAAAGCTGAATTTTACTGCTTAGTGTAACCATTTTAATACATTGGTGCATATGTATAGTCTTTATAACACTTACATCACACAATCACATATTCCAACTGACCTAATTTTATAAATATTTGATAATCTCAAACATTCCAGTTCTAAGTTTTAAATCAAGCAAAGAATATCAATTAATGTCAACTTCTTTATGATAATTGTATAACAGGAATATTTTAATATTTAGAATTGCTTAGGTTTAATTGATTACACAATAGAGAGCAATTAATCTAAGTATGAATTACAATATTCACTATCTATTTCTAATAAAAATCTGTGATACACTTAGTATAGAGCACTTCCTTAATTCAGATAAGAATGTCAATTAAATAAAACCCCAAATAAGAATTTTCAGTCACAAATTCAATGTCTGGCAAATAATGGACATTTGACAAATATTTGGATGAGTAATAAATTAATTCCCAGAGTGATGAAACAGTCTCATTAAGATACTGGCCCGAATGGCCTCTACCCCCACCCTTCAGACACTGCCAAAGGTGTAGGTCGAGGTTAATATCTAGTATAAACATCAGACATTAGTAGGCAACACTAACATTATTTGCTTTGTCAAAATTATTTGGAAAATAAAATTTAAAAAACCTGACTGACAGATTATTGGAATTACCTACAGATTTCAGTACATTGGGAAATTATGAAAATATTTCAATAAATCAGATATTAATGAAATAGAATATTTTAAAGTAAAAGAAAATTGAAACTACTTGTGAAAATCTAAAACATGCAGTTACAGTGGAACAACTGTCACCAGTATGAGTCTGCTTAAAAGATAACTTCTGAAGACTCGGACATGAATAAATCCCTGCGTTGACAGAGGAAACTCTTCTGCTGCGAGCAGCCTGGGCTCCTGAATGGTCGGCCTGAATGGAGGCAGCCTGCAGCCTGCTGCTGCCCCGTCCACCTCACCACGGCCAGCACGGAGGACGAGGTCTGGAGTCCCTCCTCTCCCTGCAGCCTCCTGCCCCACAAAGGGGTCTCCTGCTGCACTCCCTTTGCTTATGGGATAGGATGATGTGAATTTTGTATCTTATCAAATGTGGTCAGGGCTGCATTCTACCCACTGTTCACCACCACTCATGCCCTTCCCACCATGGTACCCAGGAGGAGAAGATATGAATAGCAAGGCAAAAGAGTAAGCAAGGAAAGAAGACAGAATGGAGACAGGAGGGAAGGTAGGGGAGGGGAGGGAGAGGGGACAAAGGAGAGAGGAGAGGACAGGAGAGTAGAGAGGGAGAGTGGCTGTAATGGTGGAATTGCAGTAATACAAAAAGTACTTGATGCTTCATCTACTATTTATTTAAAAATTCATATTTGGAGCAAGCAGCTGGCACACGGTGGGGACTCGGGCAGCGTGGATCCATGTTCCCTCCCTGTGCCCCTCCCACAGGGACCAGTTTCACTGCACGGCCCCCGCAGTCATGTGTGTCTCCCCCTTCCCCTCTGGCCTCCTGGCTGTGCCGCTATCTGGTTCCACACTGCAGAGACACGGCGGGCATACAGGCCATTGTCCTGAGCTCCAGAAGATAGAGCAGAAGTGAACAACAGAGAGAGGGCCTCTCTCAGGCTCCTTGATGAAAACTGAAGCCCACTGGAAAAGTGAAGAGAATCTCTGCAATAAAGGCATACCAGACCACCATGCTTGGTAAGTTGGAGGGATAATCACCTCCCATTTGAACCTGGACTATCTTCAGGGGAAAGGCAGCTGGAACTTAAGGTAGAACCTTGCAGAGTTCAACCCTGCAGGAGGACAGGGAGCTCAGCTTGGGACTTGCAGCCAGAAATCTGCCTGAATCTCACAGGTCTGCTAATGGCTTGCTGAGA